>CM026302.1:6709987-6809343 GCA_014851415.1 Cnaphalocrocis medinalis
TCGGCATGAATGGGCCGCCTCGACCGGAGTGAGAGCACGGCCTCTGCTGTGTTTTTGTGTATACTCTGCTTTTTAATCATGTGGAGTAAACTGACAGATGCAAATGTCAAGTTTCTATACATTTTGACATTTTGGTCTGTCAATCGAGTGATAATAGGTAATGTTGGGGATGACACTGACTGACAGATGTCAATTCATCTGACAGTTTACTCCACAAGATTAAAAATCCAAGTATAAATAGTATAGAAGCTATCTTCTATCTTTATATATATAAAGAGATAATTTCCATAGACGACGACAAGGTTCACGAGATAGATTTTTTTTTATATTATAGGAAGGCAAACGAACAAGCGGGTCACTGATGGTAAGTGATCACCCGCCCCCATGGACATCAGCTACACCAGAAGGAGTGCGGATGCGTTGCCGGCCTTTTAGGAAGGTATAGGCTCGTTTCTTGAAGATTTGAATGACGTACCGGTTCGGAAATACCGCTTTGATTTTTTGAAAATTGGAGACAGTTTTAGCAATATGACCTCATTCTTTACCATCAGGTTACAAAGTCTAAGCTACGAAACTCGACTCACCAATAGCAATGAGACAAGGCAGCGCCTTCCCAACAGCTCGGGCTCGTAGCCATCTTGCTGAGCGAGTCGAAGATGTTGGAGAACAGCATCATGGTGGCCCTCTCCTCGTCGGTTATTGACTCGACTCCCATAGCAATGAGACAAGGCAGCGCCTTCCCAAACAGCTCGGGCTCGTAGTCCATCTTGCTGAGCGAGTCGAAGATGTTGGAGAACAGCATCATGGTGAGTCGCTTCTCCTCGTCGGTTATTGAACTCGACTCACCAATAGCAATGAGACAAGGCAGCGCCTTCCCAAACAGCTCGGGCTCGTAGTCCATCTTGCTGAGCGAGTCGAAGATGTTGGAGAACAGCATCATGGTGAGCCGCTTCTCCTCGTCGGTTATTGAACTCGACTCACCAATAGCAATGAGACAGGAGTAAACTGACAGATGCAAATGTCAAGTTTCTATTTTTTTTTATATGGCCTGTATTGTGTTCACGACACATTTAATTTTGCCAATGTCAAGTGTCATGCTGAAAAAGTGTAGTCAACAGTCGAAGTCAGTCGAAGTCACAGTCACTCAATAAAACGCCGGTGTTTAGCGTTTTAATGTCCTAAGGATTCTGTGGAGACTATTTTTAACAAAGCCGTAGGTTTTAAGACTCTATTAGGTCAAAACAAGTTGTTCACGTGACAACTCACTCGACACACAATAGCAGTGTTAAAAACGACACAATTCAATGATTCTTATATTAATATCACCCTGCGGCACTTCACTGCACAAAGTAACACCAAATTTGTACACTAAAAACCACTAGATACTAATTAAAATCTTTGGATTGCATCAGCCGATGCGGCTTGTTTCACAGTTACCCACAGAATCGTCAAGTTTCTATACATTTTGACATTTTGCATCTGTCAAATTGAGTGATAATGTATAGGGATGACACATTGACATCTGTCTGTTTACTTCACATGATTAAAAATCAGAGTTTAGTGAGGGTCATAGGTTCAACCGGGGGACAAACCGAGGTTCATGTTAGACACCATATTTTGAACCTTATGTCACAAAATAATTACACCCAGAAGTTAGACTCAGCCTGATTTTGAATTTAGAAGAGTTCGTTGACATATGCTAGGGTTGTTGCCCGGCATGAGTACATAAGCGCGCGGCCTCTACCACAGACCTCGACAGTTCGACAATCTTATGTCATAGGCTAGGATTAATGTGGTCGAAGAAGCGTATTTCCCCGTTCGTTAGTGCGCATGCGTGAGTACATGACACGTTTTTAGCTCTTAGTGGGCAGCCTCCTTTCTGTGTGTAATTATTTTGTGCTTATGTGTTGGAGATAAGGTCCAAAACCAATGAATTGTATTTATACCTAGGTTAAAAGATTGGTAGCGAACTTCACTCCACTGGTTTTACGGGTATCTATGGGCAGCGGTAATTAACCATCAGGTGATCCGTCTGCTCGTCTGCCACCTATTAATTAAAAAAAACGGTTTCGCGGAGCGCAGCTGAAACTGTCTAGGGTGGCAATCTCCTTTAGGTGACTCGCTTGTCTGTATGCTTTCCTTTGATATAAAAATAATATTTATATCTGGCAATTTGTTTTCAGGACCACGTGGCCTCATATCATTAATCGGTGGTGAGTACTTCTAATGTGACCAGCCCACTGCCACTTCAGTTTGCTAATTCGGTGGGCTATGTCGGTGACTCTGGTTCTCTGTCGGATAACATCATTTCTGATGCGGTCCTTCAGAGATACTCCGCATAGCCTTTTCCATAGCTCTTTGAGCCGCAGAACTGACAACTGGAGCCGTAAAGTCCTTGAGTGGAGACCGCGACTCGGTAAGCGTAGTGTTGGACGCCCTGCGACTAGATGGGATGATGACATTCGAAGGCTGGCTGGAGTGAGCTGGATGAGAGTGGCCGGAAATCGGGAGCGGTGGCGTGCATTAGGGGAGACCTATGTCCAGCAGTGGACGAGTGTGGGTTGCTGATGATGAGTAGATACTTCTAAAGATAAAGATAAACAATTCTTTATCTTTATCCTTCGTACGGGCTAGAAACCTTAGTATAGATTAACTGTGGGAGAGCCACGCTTCGGCATGAATGCCACAGAAAACCGGCGTGAAGCAGCCCCTGTGCTGTGTTTCGCCGAGTGAGTGAGGGCACCGGAGGCCCACTCGGGGGGAAGGGGATAAAAGGTTGGCAGCGCACTTGTAACTCGGCAGGGCGGCGGCAATTGCCTTTTTTTTATATTGAGGACAATCAAGATGACCGCACTCCGCCTGATGGTAAGCGGCCGTGAGATCCAAATATGAGATTGACAGGCACAAAAGAACAGAGAAAGTGTCCATTGAGTCTGTCACTCTCACCCTGAAGGCCTGCTAAGATGCCGTTCTAAACTATAAAAAAAAATCCGAGACCTATTTTTGAATTGTCATGTCACTAAAAAATGTGTGACTCGCATGATTTTTGACATCCGCATTTTTGAATCATTCGAAAACGAGCGATTTGCAACGAGTGGTGTGAACCACTCGTTTCCGTGAAGCGAGTGGACGCATTTATGTCAACGTGAAACGAGTTAAAACTATACTTTGACAAGCTTGGCAATACCCTAAGCGAGTGATTTCAAAAATAGGGAAAATTTTGAATCATGCTACTTACGAGACGACGTGACTTGCAAAACGAATAGTTTTGTTCGGACGAAGCGAAAATTCAAAAATAGGTCTCGTCCAGCGTCACGATGGATCGATGATATCACCAATGGAGGTCCTGCTTGGATCCGAGCAGCTCAGGACCGGGAACTTTGGCGGAAAAGAAAGGAGGCCTATACTCAACAGTGGGTACTTCCAGGCTTATTTAATACTAACGGCCGCCCGCGACTTCATCCGCGTGGATAAGTAACTTTTTACCCCCCTTTTAACCCCTTACAACCCCCTTTTCGCAATAAAAAGTAGCCTATGTTCTTTCTCAGGGTCTAGATCATCTGTATACCAAATTTCATTTAAATCCGTTCCGTAGTTTTGGCGTGAAAGAGTAACAGACAGACAGACAGACAGACAGAGTTACTTTCGCATTTATAATATTAGTTAGGATTAGGATTTTGTTGGTAGGATCGTCGATCGAATATATAATATTTAATAGCATAATTTTGTAACTACTAATTTAATTCGTTTATCTTCTTTTTTTTCAGGCCTATTGGGATGTGAGTACAATTAATTAATTATTAATGTTTTATAATTGTAAACGCCCCGTTGGTCGAGTGGTTTAAGTACCGGGCCGTGATCTCGGAATCCCGGGTTCGATTCCCGGGTCAAGCAAAAGTATGTTTCGAATTTTTCGAACATAGCTCGGGTTTGTGATCACCGCACCGCATTAGGCAAGCGTGGTGATTAAGCCTAATCCCATCATAGTAGCGATGACTTGATTTCTATGATGGAGCCTTTGCCCTGCAGTGGGACAGTATATAGGCTGATACTTTACACTTTTTTTTTGTATAATGTTGTTTAAATCCCGGTAAGTTCCCGATATTTTTCGGAACGGGGGAATCCCCGGTTACAAACTTTAAATTTGAAATGGTTTTTAAACCACAATCCAAAAAGGACAGGGTTATTTTCGACGTCTGTTTCTCGAAAATAAATGCAAAGTTGACAATTTATAAAACCCCAGACAAGTAGCCAAAATCCATGAATTTTACTTCTCAAGCTCTTTCATTCACCAAATTTCGTATTACTTAAGGGGCTATACGAATGAAACTAGCGCCGCCAACCTATTTACACTGATTGTGGCGAAAATATGATATTTTTGAAGAAAATAAAACATGACAGACTTAGATACAAGTAAATTGAATTTTTCAAGATGAAATACAATATTTATTTTTATAGTAACAATAATGTTAATTATCGCTACAACGGCCACTTTTATCAATAATTGACATTATTGTTACTTGTCGCGTGTTTTATATATTGTATTGCATCTTGAAAAATTCAATTTACTTTTATCTAAGTCTGTAATGTTTTGCTTTCTTAAAAAATATCGTATTTTCGCCACAATCAGTGTAAATAGGTTGGCGGCGCTAGTTTCATTCGTGTAGCCCCTTAAGTGAAGGTTGGAGGTTTTAAAATATCTACTTAATTTTGTTTTATTTCTTTAATCTACAGGACATGGCGGTAAAACCAAGACATTACGAAAAAGGCAATGCTGAAAGGAAAAAGATATTAGGTTAAGTTAAAGCAATGAAATAAAATGATATAACAATGAGAACTTTTTATTTCTACAGAATTTTACCCCCACAAAACCAAAATATAAATATATACCCCTTTATTACAAACAACGATCTAAAATAAGTTCTGAAGTCATATTTCGGTACTTATCAATCATTTACAAGTATAGCTACCAGACATATCGATCAACGTCTACCGATGGAATCAATCAATTTTATTGATCAGTCAAACGGTATCTGTAGATCAATTTAAGTTATTAGACCAGTTGAACAGCTTAACCCACGTTGATCGATAGTCGATCGATCGACTTTTAAACAACGTAAACCAATTAAATAAATTGATTGATTAGTCAAATTGTATCTGTCGATCAAATTAAGTTATCAGGCTAGTCGAACAAGTTCGATCAACGTTGATCGATGGTCAACCGATGATATAAATTTATTGGTTAGTCAAATGGTATCTGTCGATCAACTTAAGGTACCAGATCAGTCGAATAGCATCAATCGACGTTGATCGAAGGTTGATCGATTGATTGGTCTGATAATACCCTTTTAACCTTTGGAGAATGGTGGTGCAGCGTGAGTCCTTAGATAATAAGTGCCTCGGATTCTGAAAATGATAAAATTTCATTACATTAGCCTTTCAAATCTGAAAAATCAATAATAATATAATGGACCGACTCGACCGAAGGTATCACGTCCTAAAAGAAAACCAGCGTAAAGCATACGCTGTGTTTCGCTGCGTGAGTTAGGGTACCCAAGGCCCAATCTAGGGGAAGAGGGATTAAAAGATAAGCAGCGCACTTGTTACACCACTGGTGTTGCAGGTGTCCATGGGCGGCGGTAGTCGCTTACCATCAGAAACTTAAATTAAAATAGGTATTCTTTTATACAAATTTTCTAACTACCTAGGTCTTTTTTGTGAAATGTGGCAGACGAGCAGACGGATCACCTGATTGTAAGCGATAGACACCTGCAACACTATTCTATCGATAAAAGTACTAGATAAGTTAAAATAGTGGGGACGTTAACATATTATAATATAATATTTCACTACATCACATACATTGGTCTGACTCTGAGATAGGTAGCTCAAGCACCTGTGTTACAGATATCAGAACCAACATTGGAACTACAAATATATACGTATAATACTTTTCTTTTGTAAATACATACTTATAATACATAGATAACACCCAGACCAATACAAACAAACATGTTCATGCACACAAATGTTTGTACTGTGCGGGGATCGAACTCGCAACCCTAGGCCCAGACGCAGCATTCACTACCACTGAACCAAACGGGTCGTCAAAAACAGACATGATACAGGGGGGGCAGTAGCCCCCCCCCCCCCCACTCCATGCACTCCCCCTCCCATGCTAGAGTGCCACCTATCAAACAAAGAAAATATAAGAAGTTATATCCTTACCCAGTTTTAGGCTCCAATCCCCCCATCTTGATGGTGCCAGGTAGGGTACACGATCCATTCAGGGCGTGCTGGTATGTCTCGCATTCTTGGGCCGTGAAGCCACCGGTGACCAAGGACTCGGCGAAGTAGTGAAACGCTCTGGAAATTCCATCATAATCATCAGCTACAAACACACAATACATTGTGTATCTGTGAACATTTACATCCCTTTAACCACGTGTTCTATTAACCATTCTGAACAACATTTTTTTAAACAACTTTTCGAAATTCATCTATTTTTCTCGACTCGAAATGACAAAGTCAAAGAATTTATTTGCATAGAATAGGTACCTACAGTACATCCTAACTAATCCTAACTAATATTATAAATGCGAAAGTAACTCTGTCTGTCTGTCTGTTACTCTTTCACGCCAAAACTACTGAACGGATTTAAATGAAATTTGGTATACAGATGATCTAGACCCTGAGAAAGAACATAGGCTACTTTTTATTGCAAAAAGGGGGTTGTAAGGGGTTAAAAGGGGGGTAAAAAGTTACTTTTCCACGCGGACGAAGTCGCGGGCGGCCGCTAGTTATTTTATAAAGTTTAAAATAAGTGCTCTATCCTGCTAACAAACATTAACATGCAGACTTTAAATTTAAAAGGACTATGACTATAGCAACGCGTCAAAATTCAAAATAGCATACCTGTGATGATTACAAATCACATCGCCAGGGTCGCACCCCGGCATGTCATCCCCTCCATTAGGGTAAATATCCACATGTCCTAGGGGAGCAGACCCCGTCATGGCAACGTGGGTGGTTACGACCTCCGTGTACCCCCCATCGTCAGGTCGGAACTCGTGGGGCCCATCACTCCTGGTAGGGTCTAAAGCTGTAAAAATATGCAAAGGTTTGTATAATAATACTAGCTTTTGCCCGCGGCTACGCTCGCGCCCCCCACTTCCCTAAAATAGGGGTTTAAAAAGGGGCAAAAAGTAGCCTATGTTATCCTCCATCCCTTCAACTATATCCACTTAAAAAAATCACGTCAATTCGTCGCTCCTCTTTGCCGTGAAAGAAAGACAGACATACAGACAGAGACACTTACCCATTTATTATTATAAAATATGGATTCAATTTAAGTCCATACCGCACATTTATGAATGTCATTTTTTACTTTGCATGCTCACCAGTAACATAAGTAACTCTTTGCATGCTCACCAGTAACAAAAGTAACTCTTTGCATGCTCACCAGTAACAAAAGTAACTCTTTGCATGCTCACCAGTAACAAAAGTAACTCTTTGCATGCTCACCAGTACAAAAGTAACGCTTTGAATGCTCACCAGTAACAAAAAGTAACTCTTTGCATGCTCACCAGTAACAAAAAGTAACGCTTTGCAGGCTCACCAGTAACAAAAGTAACGCTTTGAATGCTCACCAGTAACAAAAGTAACTATTATGCATGCTCACCAGTAACAAAAGTAACTTTATGCATGCTTACCAGTTACAATAGCCACGGTCCCGTTGACATATCTCCCCGTGAGGCCGGCGTGGTGACCCCCCAAGCTGAAGCCGTTAATGTGAAGGTCAGCAGCCGTCTGCCCTGTCACCGATAGAAGCCAGTTCAGGAAACCAGCTACACTCCGCCCTGGAATCACATAAATTATAATTATTACTATTTGTCGATACACTAACAGCAAGAATGCCGATGCGTGTATTACATTATTATTATTTATCTAAGTCTGTAATGTTTTATTTTCTTCAAAAATATCATATTTTCGCCACAATCAGTGTAAATAGGTTGGCGGCGCTAGTGTCATTCGTATAGCCCCTTAAAGGAATGTAAATGTTCACAGATACACCCTGTAGAAGATAAAGACATGGATGGTTTCCTACCTGAACGAACGGTGTTCTCAAAGGTCGCGATGAGGTTTGGAGCCAAGGAGCCTCCCCTCCAGTCCACAGCTATCACGTTCAGGTCACCCGCTGCCAGGAATGCTGGAAACCATCAGACGAAGATGGTCACTAAGCAATCGGTGAGGGTATTCAAAAAACGGAACCCTTATAGATTCGTCATGTCTGTCCGTCCGTCATTGGTATGTCACAACAATTTTGTTCGAAACTATATGTAAGCTAACAATATTGTTGAAACTTGGTAAAAAGATGCCGCCATTCAATGAACGCGCTAGTCATCCAATCAAATAGCTGATTGATCCAGATGACTGCGACATTATATTCTGTGAACCAAACTGTCAACCGCTCTAAATTTAGGGGTGCCCCGTACATAGAACTGCAATAAAAATAAAGGTTGCCAACGAAAATTAAGTAGTTTGAACTTAGGCGCTTCAAACTACTGCGCTAAGCGAGCAAAGTCAAAGTCAAAGTCAAAAATATTTTTTATTTGCATAGGCTTGTACACAGCACTTACAAATCGTCGTACATAAAGAAAATATTAAACTATTTAAATATAATGTACATAATATAAATTATATTAAATATATATCTTGATACATAAGATATACTAAAAAATAAACAGACAGTTGATTCTGACGAGAAGATCCGGCATGAAATTCGCCAGTTAGGTACCTACTCTTTTTAAATAGCCAAAATGTTTATTACAATATTTCCCTCATACCACCTCCTACAGTCCAATACTCAAGATGAAGAAAATTTTTAAAAAGCTAAGAATGAGGTAAACCGGAGCAGACCAGTCCCCAGAGGCGGCACCTGTACACAAGTATGACGTATGTATCAGCCATCATGTCACTCAACCATATCAGAGGGAATGTAACCATATCAGAGGGCCAGAGAACCACAGAATCCTCTCATCTCACCTGGTATCAACACAGTATTGGATGTGGTGACCACGTTACCCCCCCATCCGTGTATGACCACAGCTGTCTTCTTGCGAGGGTCGAAGTTGCTGTCCCAGAGAACTGCTTCGTTTCCCCTCACTAGTGGCTGACTTACGGTTGGGTTTGCCCTGGAAACAATTCACTTGATCAGTAAACATAGTGTAGTCGTAGCCTATATACTGTCCCACTGCAGGGCAAAGGCCTCCATCATAGAAATCAAGTCATCGCTACTATGATGGGATTAGGCTTAATCACCACGCTTGCCTAATGCGGTGCGGTGATCACAAACCCGAGCTGTGTTCGAAAAATTCAAAACAACCACGGCTTCTACCAATCATTCTGAGCAACATTTTTTCTATGACATTTGGAAAATTGTGGATTTTTTTTTTATGTGGATAGGTGGCAGTCGAGCAGACGGATCACCTGATGCTAAGCGTTTGCCTCGGCCTATAGACTCCTGCAACACCTTAATAGTACTTCGAGACACATTTAGTAGCTCTTCAAGACGCATTTAGTAGCTCTTCGAGACATATTTAGTAGCGCTCCGAGGTACATTAGGTAACGGTTTAAGACACATTTAGTAGCTTTTTGGGATATATGTAGTAGCTCTTCGAGATATATTTAGTAGCTCTTCGAGACACATTTAGTAGCGCTTCGAGACACATTTAGTAGCGCTTCTCACCTGGTAAACAAATGGTACTCATTGTCACGATCTGGGTCGAACTGGGCCATACCCAGTAGATCGCTGAGCTTCAACCAACGGTCCAGAAGGTACAGCTTCCCGTCAGGCCCTTCCATATACCCATAGCGGAGGCCTTCGGTCTTCCTTATTATTGGGTCAGGGGTGGCTGATACTGTGAATGGGAAAATTATATCATCATCATCATTTCAGCCATAGATATCTAAAGCATTCCCCAATATTCTCCACATGAATGGTCCTGGTTAGTGTGACAGTGGGATGGTCACATTAGCCGTAGAACTGACGACCATTGGAGCCGTAAAGTCCTTGAGTGGAGACCGCGACTCGGTAAGCGTAGTGTTGGACGCCCTGCTACAAGATGGGATGATGACATTCGAAGGCTGGCTGGAGTGAGCTGGGTGAGAGTGGCCGAAAATCGGGAGCGGTGGCGTGCATTACGGGGAGACCTATGTCCTGTGGACGAGTGTGGGTTGCTGATGATGATTATTGAGTGAGATCGTTCCTGTGCGACCCTCAAATCAAAAATTACCTCTAATTTTTTTTATTAACTATTAAGGCGTGAGAGTATCATAAACGTAAGCTCCGAACTAAGTAAGTACAGGGTGTATCTGTTTACATCCCTTTAACCACCGTGTTCTACCCACCATTCTAAACATTAATTTGTTCTATGACTTTTGAAAAATCGCATAAAAAAATTTCATCTTTCTATACAAAGTCAGTCACGTGACTTGTGCATTTTGTATGGGGAGTCGAAATTTTTTTCGCAGAATTTATAAAAGTTGTTAAACAAATAATGTTCAGAATGATAGGTACACCCTGTAATAAATATAAACCTTCTAAAGCCTCTTTTTATATTTTTCTTTTTCTTTCACTTTGCGGTCTTATACTCGTATGTAATTATCTAATTACTAGTGGTCCGCCCTCACTTCGCTTCAGGACCGTAATTCAGAAAAGAGCCAATAGATGGCGCTGTGTCCAATTACATCGCACAAGCGTTTCGTGTTTTCGGTTTACCTATAAGCCTTGTCGTTGTCTATAGAAGTTATCTCTTTATAAATAGTATAGTTATAGAAGATATAGATTTTGTTGAAGAGGGCTACAAAAAGATATAAAAAATATATAAAAACTCACCCCAACAAAGGAAAATACTAAATATTAGAAGTTTACTCATGATTACTGTGAGCACTATTCAATAATCTTATAATATAACTTGCTTTTACTTATAGTAAATGAATTTTGGTAATCAATACACAGATAGACACGGTTTACTCCATTTACGATACTAGATATTAGTGATGTCCATCGATAATCGATTATTGATAGTCTATCGATGGTTGTTTCATAACAACAGTGTTGGTTAATTTATCGATAACTCGGAACCAGGAAATAAATAAATTGAGACAACATCACATACATTGTCCTGGTCCCAAACTAAGGTTTTCCCTTGTGCAATGGAAACCAGAAACAACGAAGTAACCACAAAAACACCGACCCAACACATATATATCTGTTTCATCAACAAACATTTGTGTTGGTGCGGGAATTGAACCCGCGACCCTTACGTCTCAACCGGCGCTCAAACCATTGCGCTAAACCGGTCGTCAAATGATACCTAATAATCCATAGTGTCGCGATAGTCTGTTATTGATAAGTTTATCGAGTGTTAGCTTCATAATATCAACATTGGCGATAATTTATCGATAACTTGCGACCAGGGAATCCCACTAATCTTATAAGCGTGAAAGTATGTAAGTATGGATGGATGAATGTTTGCTCCTCTTTCGCGCATAAAATACACAATTATTGGAAAACTATCTATACTATTTATAGTAGATAGCTACCTTACCTACCTTTATAGTAGATAACTTTTTACCCCCCTTTCAACCCCTTACAACCCCCTTTTCAATAAAAAGTAGCCTATGTTCTTTCTCAGGGTCTAGATTATCTGTATAGGTACCAAATTTCATTTTAATCCTTTGAGTAGTTTTGGCATGAAAGAGTAACAGACAGACAGACAGACAGAGTTACTTTCGCATTTATAATATTAGTATGGATTGGTGTTGCAAGTGTCCATGAGCGGCGGCAATTGCTTACCATCAGGTGATCCGCCTGCTCGTCTGCTATCTATCACATAAAAAAAAATTATAGTCTATCGATGGTTGTTTCATAACAACAGTGTCGATAATTTATCGATAACTCGGAACCAGGAAATGATACCTAATAATCCATTGTATGGCGATAGCCTGTTATTGTTAGTTTATCGAGTGTCTTTTTTTTTATATTATAGGAAGGCAAACGAGCAAGCGGGTCACCTGTTAGCTTCATAATATCAACATTGGCGATATTTATTGATAACTTGCGACCAGGGAATCCGACTAATCTTATAAGCGTGAAAGTATGTAAGAATGATGGATGGATGGATGGATGATTGTTTGCTCCTCTTTCGCGCATAAACTACACGATAATTGAAAACTATCGATACTATCTATAGTAAATCTATCGATAGCTCTGCAACACTAGTGACCTTTTATCATAATTCTACCGCTGCAGAATTTTTATTGCTCATGCGATATGTATGATAAATTTTATATTTGTCTTGTCCTATGGCTTAATTGATAGTGAATCTGCCATGTGTAATGAACGCCAGAGGTCTAAAGTTCGATTTCCATTGAGAACAAAAATTCATGCGATGAAAAAAAGTGATTGTGTGTGGTACTGTAATGAACACATGATGACTTCTTCATACGCCAAAGATCATGGGTTTGATCCCCACTCTGTTAAATTCGTCTGATAAACACTTGTGTTTGTTCTGTGGCGTGTAATAATGTATTTAAGTACTAGCGGCCGCCCACGACTTCGTCCGCGTGAAAAAGTAACTTTTTACCCCCCTTTTAACCCCTTACAACCCCCTTTTCGCAATAAAAGTAGCCTATGTTATTTCTCAGGGTCTAGATCATCTGTATATCAAATTTCATTTAAATCCGTTCAGTAGTTTTGGCGTGAAAGAGTAACAGACAGACAGACAGAGTTACTTTCGGATTTATTATTAGTTAGGAAGTTAGGATTATATTTGTGTTTTCTTTGTTGTCTGATCTTACTATCCTAAATTTACTAGTCCTAACTAATATTATAAATGCAAAAGTAACTCTGTGTGTCTGTCTGTCTGTTTACTCTTTCACGCCAAACTACTAAACGGATTTAAATAAAATTCGGTATACAGATGGTCTAGACCCTAGTTTCAACCACACCTATCAATCAACGACCGATGGAATTATTGATTGGTTAGTCGAACATCATCGCTCGATCCAATCGATTTCATCGATCAATAAAAGCTACTAAACCAATCGAACAATATCGATTACAGAGATGGCTTCGATCTTGTCGATCTGTTGTTGTTGTTGTGTTGTTTATCTTGTTGTTGTCTTGACTGTGTTAAGCAAAAAAATGATTCTTATTTTTTATTATATTTGCCTGAAAACTCTTAAGCTCTTAAGCTACGATTTCTATAAAACTTCGTATGCACATCAACAGCAAAAGAAGATGATTAAAATCAAAAACTCTATACTCGCTATTGAGCGGAGTTCGCGTCAGAACTGTATGAATCACTTTGAGGCTATACGGAGTTCGCGTCAGAACTGTATGAATCACTTTGAGGCTATACGGAGTTCGCGTCAGAACTGTATGAATCACTTTGAGGCTATACGGAGTTCGCGTCAGAACTGTATGAATCACTTTGAGGCTATACGGAGTTTGCGTCAGAACTGTATGAATCACTGAGGCTATACGCAGTTTGTGTCAGAACTGTATGAATCACTTTGAGGCTATACGAAGTTTGCGTCAGAACTGTGTGAATCACTTTGAGGCTAGACAGAGTTCGCGTCAGAACTGTATGAATCACTTTGAGGCTATACGGAGTTTGCGTCAGAACTGTATGGATCACTTTGAAGCTATACGGAGTTCGCGTCAGAACTGTATGAATCACTTTGAGGCTATACGGAATTTGCGTCAGAACTGTATGAATCACTTTGAGGCTATACGGAGTTTGCGTCAGAACTGTATGGATCACTTTGAGGCTATACGGAGTTCGCGTCAGAACTGTATGAATCACTTTGAGGCTATACGGAATTTGCGTCAGAACTGTATGAATCACTTTGAGGCTATACGGAGTTTGCGTCAGAGCTGTATGAATCACTTTGTGGCTATACGGAGTTTGCGTCAGAACTGTATGAATCACTTTGAGGCTATACGGAATTCACGTCAGAACTGTATGAATTTGACACCATACAGTTCTGACGCGAACTCCGCTCGAAAGTATAAAGTTTTTGATTTTGATCATCTACTTTTGCTGTTAACAGTAATAGGCCTACAGGTAAAGAAGTATATAAATAAAACTATAGTTCAATGAATATCAATATATTTCGTCGGAATCTATATATTACAGATGGAATTCGAACAAAACAAAATAATTCATTTTAGGTAAATAATCCGTTGTGATTTTCTATTGTTGATTCAGGTGGGAAAGGTGATAACTGAAAAGAGAAAAAAGATATTTTTAAAATGGCACATTATATAGACGGCCATCTAGGCGCAGTGGCTATGGTGTTCGCTCGAAGCGCGAAAGGTCCCGGCTCCGATATTCGGTCAAGGCAATTTAGAGAACTACAGTTTCTAAGTTGTCTTGGGTCTGTGTGTTCTGTAGGCCTAACATGCGCACCGCGACAAAATTTTGTCGACTCTCGTTCGCGAGAGCGCATCCTTCTATCCCGCTCATCGCTCAGTCAGGTGAGCGAGACGTAACTTGCCCCGACAAAATACGAGTGTCGACAAATTAATCTCGTGGTGCGCATGTTAGCCCGGCTAGGTTGACGCCCCCAGTTAATTATCGTCACCTGGTAGGTACTCATAGTACAGGGGTTGCCCTAGTTTGAGACCAGGTTGATTGGTGTGATTGTCTGGCGCATTAATTTATTATTTAATATTATATTGGATCACCTCAGCCTGATAGTAAGCAAAAAAGAAATTAAATACTTAAATTAATAAATTAAATTTTTTATGATGATTACAAATTGGAAAAGATTAAGTTCTACTGAGTTTCTTGCTGATTCTTCTCGGCAGAAATTGACCTTCCGAATCAGCGGTATTATTAAATTTGACATTCATACGAATGAAACTAGCGCCACCAACCTATTTACACTGATTGTGGCGAAAATACGATATTTTTGAAGAAAATAAAACATTACAGACTTAGATCCAAGTAAATTGGATTTTTCAAGATGCAATACAATATTTCTAACACGCGGCAAGTAACAATAATCTTAATTATTGCTAAAAACGGCCACTTTTAGCAATAATTGACATTATTGTTACTTGTCGCGTGTTTTATTAAAAATATCATATTTCGCCACAATCAGTGTAAATAGGTTGGCGGCGCTAGTTCATTCGCATAGCCCCTTAAATTGAATAAAGACATTTTTATTTGATTTGATTGACTTATTACTTACCTAAATACATAGGTTTTTCTAACTTAGTGTGCGCAACCGCATGGGGAGCCTGCAAATAAAAATAAATCATAAGAATAAAGAAATAAAGACTAGTATTCAACTGTTCAAAATGTTTACTAATTAGATAGTTACGATAGTATGGATAGTACGGATATATAAGAATGATATTGTACCGGATACTGTAACGGATACGGATACGGATATAAAATTATTTCGGATTATCCGTTAGTTACCTATGGGAAAATTAAAGTACACATTTTGTAATTTACAATTGAAATCCCTTAATTATTTTGATGGCAGACGAGCATACGGATCACCTGATGGCAAGCAATTCAAATTCAATGTGGACGTAGTTTAAGGGACGTATTTAAATGTCTACAAATACACCCTGTATTTTTTATGTCATAGGTAGCAGACGAGCAGGCGGATCACCTGATGGTAAGCAATTGCCGCCGCCCATGGACACCTGCAAGACCAATGGAGTTACAAGTGCGCTGCCCAGCTTTTATCCCCTTCCCCCGAGTGGGCCTCCGGTACCCTCACTCACTCGGCGAAATACAGCACAGGGGCTGCTTCACGCCGGTTTTCTGTGAGGCAGTGGTATCGCTCCGGTCGAGCCGGCCCATTCATGCCGAAGCGTACCCTGTATTTATTTTAAAAATACAGTTTTAGCTTACCTCCTCCAACGCTGCCAACGGCTCCTGAAACCAAGAAAAGTCTGTTATTTTTTGTAAAAAACTCTTTCTTTCTTTCTTTATCTGATACGTGGCAGACGAGCAGACGGACCACCTGATGGTAAACCATCGCTACCGCCCTTAAACACATGCAACAGCAGAAGACACAAGTGCGCTGCCAACCTTTAACACCTTTTCCCCCCAATTGGGCCTCCGGTACCCTTATTCGTTCAACGAAACAGAAAGAAAATGTAGAATTTTTAATTGACTTGACTGGGAATCGAACCCGGGACTTTTCGCGCTTCGGGCGAAATTAGCCACTGCGCCATCGAGGCCGTCAAATTACCTGTAAGTCCACCAAGGGTGCCTCCGACGGATCCTGTAAAACGAAAAAAAAAAATATGAAAAACATTACTTTTAAAAAATTTACATTATTTTTTGACTTACAGCATTTTGTATTTTAACCGACTTCAAAAAGGAAGAAGGTTCTCCATTCGACCCGTATGTTTTTTTTTTATGTTACTTAATTTCTCCGCCAATGATAAATGTATTTCTATGATTCTTTGTTTGGTAGGCCATCATTTAAAGGTGGTCCCATATAAATTTTATCAAAATTGACTCAGTGGTTTTTGAAAAACCAAAATAAATAGTTCAATGGTATTTATTGTGGCTGTAGTCTTAAAATTGTTTTTTTTTAATTATAATTAAGCATCGTCGCTATCTATAGAAATTACCTCTTAAAGATTTACCTCTTTATAATAAGTATATAAGATAGATTTATTATAATTTACTCTTTAGCTTTATTTACCTGTAACTCCACCTACAGTGTTTCCTGCTACATCTCCGACAGATCCTGTGAATAAAAAAGAATAAATAAATAATAAACAAAACATCTTTTACACAGGGTGTAATAAAAAGGGGGTATCATCCCAAAGTGAACCGATTCTGACACACTTTACAAATCTCATATTACCCTCATTCGTTCAACGAAACCTCATTCGTTCAACGAAGCAGAAAGAAAATGTAGATTTCTAAATTGACTTGACTGGGAATCGAACCCGGGACTTTTCTAGCCACTGCGCCATCGAGGCCGTCAAATTACCTGTAACTCCCCCAAGGGTGTCTCCAACGGATCCTATAAAACGAAAAAAAAAAATGAAAAACATTATTTTTTGACTTGAAGCATTTTGTCTTTTTAAAAGGAGGTTCTCCATTCGACCCATATTTTTTTTTTGCATGTTACTTGATTTCTCCGCCAATTATGAATGGATTTTTATGATTCTTTTTTTGTTTGGTTGGCCATCATTTAAAGGTGGTCCCATATAAATTTTATCAAAATTGACTCTGTGGTTTTGAAATAAAATAACAAAAACCAAAAAAAAATTTTCAATGCTATATTTTGTGGCTGTAGATGTAGTCTTGAAGTCAGTTTTTTTTTCAAAAAATTACTATCGGTTTCGCTAAAAATAAAGGTTCAAAACCACGGAAAAACTGGCTCAGATTTTTTATTAAAACGCAGCTTTTTTTTGTCAGTCTGTACCCACGTGTGCGAGTATAGACGCAAATAGTGTGCGTGCGAGAGGTGAATAGTTGCGCCGCCATTTCTAATCCCAATGTTTATCTGCACAGGTAGTATTTTATTTACCTGTAACTCCACCGACAGTATTTCCTGCTACATCTCCGACAGATCCTGTGAATAAAAAAGAATAAATAAATAATAAATAAAAATATCTTTTACACAGGGTGTAACAAAAAGCTCGACCCGGGAATCGAACCCGGGACCCCGAGATCACGGCCCGGTACTTAAACCACTAGACCAACGGGGCGTTTAGGGCGTTAGGCAAGCGTGGTGATTAAGCCTAATCTCGTCATAGTAGCGATGACTTGATTTCTATGATGGAGGCCTTTGCCCTGCAGTGGGACAGTATACAGGCTGATACTTTATTACTTATTTAAGATAATAATTACCAGTTACTCCACCAACGGTGTTTCCAACTACGTCTCCGGCAGATCCTGTGAATAAAAAATAATAAAAAAATAAAAACATCCTGTACATTCAGTGTCATTCCATTCCTATCATCTCAATGGTTGGCGATCCAGCACTAAAATACAAAACATGAGAGAACATCACATACATTGTCCAGTAGGCCTAACATGCGCACCGCGACAAAATTTTGTCGACACTCGTCCGCGAGAGCGCATCCTTCTATCCCGCTCATCGCTCAGTCAGGTGAGCGAGACGCCACTTGCGCCGACAAAATACGAGTGTCGACAAATTATCTCGCGGCGCGCATGTTAGCCCGGCTGGTCCCAAACTAAGGTTTTCCCTTGCGCTATGGAAACCACAAACATAGATGGAACCACAAACACCCAGACCCGTGCGGCAATCGAACCCACGACTCTTGCATCTCAACACTACGCTGTGCGTTTCTCGAGGAATCTTCTTCCACGAACCTCAGTCTTGTGGAATAGTTTAGCTGCGGCAGTATTTCCTGACGGCTATGACTTAGGGACCTTCAAGAGAAGAGCGTACTCCTTCTTAAAAGGCCGGCAACGCATCAGCGACCTCTATGATCTCGCAGATGTTAATGGACGGCGGTGATTACTTACCAACAGGTGACGGGCTTGCTTATCTGCCGTCTCAAGTATAAAAAAGGAACTATGTTTTTATAAAAATAAATTGAGACAACATCACATTGACTGGCCGGATGGCGCATTTGGTAGCGACCCTGACTCATACGCCAAAGGTCGTCGGTTCGATCCCCACCCTGGACAAACATTCGTGTGATGAACACTTGTGTTTGTTCAGTGTCTTTTTAATTTGATCCTCTGTTGTCTGATATCTGTAAGAGTCCCTGCAGACTACAGACTTACTATCGGCCGATAGTTTAGTCGGGTCGGTCGGTTCGTACGCATCAAACTTTTTTATCGGCCGATACTGAATCACTGTAATATGCGCACCTGCATACATCTTCATACTGATTAAGAAGCCGACCAAACTATCGGCCGATTAATAGTTTGTAGTCTGCGCGGCGTCTAACACAAGTGCTTAAGCTACTTAGTACGGAGTCAGGTCAATGTATGAGATGTTGTGTGAATTTTATTTAGTGTCCTGGTCCCAAACTAAGGTTTTCCCTTGTGCTATGGAAACCATTGTTAACTTACCTACAACACCATCAACGAGACCACCTGAAAAATAATTTCAAATTAAATACTTAACTTTGAATTAATATATGAGTTTAGGTAAGCCGAATCTACGGAAGATTAGGTATTTGATATTTAAACGGTCAAATCAAATCAAATCAAAATGTCTTTATTCAATTTAAGTCCTTTACAGAACATTTATGAATGTGAAATTTATAAGCTACCGCTGTTTCGGAAGGTCAATTTCTACCGAGAAGAATCAGCAAGAAACTTAGTAGAACTTAATATTTTCCAATTTGCAATAATCATACAATTTTTAAAGAATTAAATATAATTTAAATTTCATAATACATAACACAGTGTAGGTGAACAGTTTATCATTTCCACAAATTCTTGTCACTTAGGTATTCTTCAACTGTATAATAGGCATTTGCCATCAAAGAGTCTATAATAAGATCCCAAACGAAATAGATTTAAGAAAACATTGATAACTTTTTATGCAATCATAACGACATAAAATAATTTTTGAATGGCAAATTTTTGATTATGTCAAATATTTGCATGCTACAATTTTGGCTAAACATGTGAACTCATGTGAACTTATTTGATAAGACCTAGTATACTGTGTTTTATGCAAATAAATGAACTGAATGGAATTGAAAATATCTTTTAACTTTAACTTCATTGGATTTTTTTTTACTCACCGCCAAGTCCGCCGTTTCCGGATC
The DNA here is from genome assembly GCA_014851415.1 of Cnaphalocrocis medinalis. Classification (NCBI taxonomy): domain Eukaryota; kingdom Metazoa; phylum Arthropoda; class Insecta; order Lepidoptera; family Crambidae; genus Cnaphalocrocis; species Cnaphalocrocis medinalis. Next base: position 6,729,801 of record CM026302.1, read on the forward strand.
CGCCAAGTCCGCCTATAGAAAAAAAATAGTTATTTTTCTTTTTTATTATTACACTATAGGCCAACGCTTGACCACAATCGCACTTGATGGAAAGTGACGATGAGGTCTAGGATGACACGCGTTTGCCTAAAAACGCGTTTGCCTGGGCTTAAATTGAATAATGAATATTTCTATTTCTAATAGATGGCGCTGGGTGTCGAATACATCGCTCCAGAGTTTCGTCTTTTGGGTTACTAAGCCTACTGGTTTGTTTTAGAAATTATCTCTTTACAAATAGTACCTAAGTATGGATAGAAGATAAGAATTTGTCGATTTCTATAGAACTTATCTATACTCTTTATAAAGAGATAACTTCTGTGGACAACGACAAGGCTTATAGGTAAACCAAAAACACGAAACGCTTGCGCGATGTAATTGGACACAGCGCCATCTATTGGCTCATTTCTGAATTACGGTCCCGAAGCGAAGTGAGGGCGGGCCACTAGTCTCTATATAAATGTTAATAGATTTATATACTGAAATAATAGATATATATATATATGAAACTCACCGAGAACTCCTCCAACAAGGTTTCCTGAAAATTAATGTTAGATTTAATATTTCAAAACTTTAATATAATAATAATAATAAATAACCATTATTATTATTTTACTTTTTTTATATGATTGGTAGCAGACGAGCAGGCGGATCATCTGATGGTAAGCAATTGCCGCCGATCATGGACACTAGCAACACCAGTGGAGTTACAAGTGCACTGCCAACCTTTTAGCCCCTTCCCCCCCGGGTGGGCCTCCGGTACCCTCACTCACTCGGCGAAACACAGCACAGGGGCTGCTTCACGCCGGTGAGATTTATTCATAGGTACGATTTCCAATGGTGTCAATTTACGTATGTATGTTTTCACTGAATAAAATATTTAATTACTTACTTACTTACGAATTATTCTAAGCTTATTTAGTTTATACGTAATCGGTTAATTGGGTATTTGACTTTTTTTTGGGGATTTTTTTATGTGTTTTCACAAATGCGTATGTCAAAAATCATGCGAGTCACACATTTTTTAGTGAGACGACAATTCAAAAATAGGTCTCCAGATTATCATCATCATTTCAGCCAATAGACGTCCACTGCTGGACATAGGCCTCCCCCTACGTTCTCCACACAGAGTCCTGTGCCACCCGCATCCAAGGGACTCCCGCGACCTTCACTAGATCGTCGGTCCACCTGGTGGGAGGCCTGCCACGGCTTCATATTTGTCATATTTGTCATACATAGTAGTCTATTTCCTTGGATTATTATTATAAGTTAATTTGCTCATATGAAACTCTGTAACTTATAACTTTTTGAAAAGAGTAACTACTGAGTTTCTTGCTGGTGTCTTCTCAGTAGAAATCGACGATCCGAACCAGTGGTAGATTATATTGTTTTGACATTCATAAGTGTTGTGTATGGAAACTTGAATAAAGATGTTTTCTATTTCTTTGGGCTATGTCCGTGACCTTGGATCAGGAACAGATGTCAGATGGAAAAACCTGAATTTTCTACTCACCTACTCCTCCAACCCCAGGGAGTCCCCCTCCTACAAGACCGTCTCCGCCGAGTCCAACTGAAAATAAATTCATTTTGAATGAATAATCAAAGAGCTATGGAAAGGGCTATGCTCAGAGTATCTTTGAAGGACCGCATCAGAAATGATGTAATCCGACAGAGAACCAGAGTCACCGACATAGCCCACCGAATTAGCAAACTGAAGTGGCAGTGGGCTGGTCACATTAGCCGCAGAACTGACAACCGTTGGAGCCGTGAAGTCCTTGAGTGGAGACCGCGACTCGGTAAGCGTAGTGTTGGACGCCCTGCTACAAGATGGGATGACGACATTCGAAGGCTGGCTGGAGTGAGCTGGATGAGAGTGGCCGAAAATCGGGAGCGGTGGCGTGCATTAGGGGAGACCTATGTCCAGCAGTGGACGAGCGTGGGTTGCTGATGAATGAATACCAAAAGTCATCATCATCATCATAATCATCACCCTGTCTTCGGCTTTATTTGCTACTAGCGGCCGCCCGCGACTCCGTCCGCGTGGAAAAGTAACTTTTTACCCCCCTTTCAACCCCTTACAACCCCCTTTTTGCAATAGAATGTAGCCTATGTCCTTTCTCAGGGTCTAGATTATCTGTATACCAAATTTCATTTAAATCCGTTGAGTAGTTTTGGCGTGAAAGAGTAGCAGACAGACAGACAGACAGAGTTACTTTCGCATTTATAATATTAGTATATGGAAGTATGGATTAGTATGGATAGGTAGTAGACGAGCAGACGGAACACCTGATGGTAAAGCATTTCCCGCCGCCCATAGACACCTGCAACAATGCCTGCTAACCTTTTATCCCCTCCCCCCCGATGGGCTTCCTCCGGTACCCACCCTCACAATGTCTGCGAAACACAGACAGCAACAGGACTGCTTCAAGTCCGTTTTTTTTCTGTGGGCATGGTATCACTCCGGTCCGCCGGCCCTTCATGCCGAAGCATGGCTCTACCACAATGACACCTTGATATTGACGCAGCACCTTACCTCGTTTGGACGAGTGAGTGAGGGTACTGAAGGCCCACCCGGGGGGGAAGCGGATAAAAGGTTGGCAGCGCATTTGTTGCATGTGTTCATGCGCGGCGGCAATTGCTTACCATCAGGTGATCCGCCTGCTCGTCTGCTACCTATCACATAAAAAAAGGGTAAAGGAAATAGAAAGTGCACTTGTGTGTGTACGCATACACTTATGGCACTATGTTTAATGATTCGCTCATTTACCTCCAATTCCTGAGACAGCGTCTCCAACACCAGATACGAGTTGGCCTGCACTATCTGTAAAAAGGAAAATAAAGTATCAGCCTGTATACTGTCCCACTGCAGGGCAAAGGCCTCCATCATAGAAATCAAGTCATCGCTACTATGATGGGATTAGGCTTAATCACCACGCTTGCCTAATGCGGTGCGGTGATCACAAACCCGAGCTATGTTCGAAAAATTTGAATAAACAAAACGAATTATTTTTAATTTCGATCGCGATCGTAAGATTCCTCAATCAAAAAAACATTGGTAAAAAAATTACTTTGATATCTTAAAAACGCTTTATATAAAATCGCTACATATCCGTGATGTCACCGATTTGTATTTTCTACGCGTGGCGAATGCATTTTGTATGATAGCTATGTGAAATGTTGCGTTTAGACAACTACTTTCTTTACAAATGTTACTCTAAAATGCCGTAAAAAATTTGGCTTTTGACGAAACATTTAGCGTCTTCATGCTGCAATGTTTTAAGGGGCTACACGAATGAAACTAGCGCCGCCAACCTATTTACACTGATTGTGGCGAAAATATGATATTTTTGAAGAAAATAAAACATTACAGACTTAGATCCAAGTAAGTTGGATTTTCCAAGATGCAATACAATATTTCTAGCACGACAATAAAGTTCATTATTGCTGAAAACGGCCACTTTTAGCAATAATTGACATTATTGTTACTTGTCGCGTGTTTTATAAATTGTATTGCATCTTGAAAAATTCAATTTACTTTTATCTAAGTCCGGAATGTTTTGCTTTCTTAAAAAATATAGTATTTTCGCCACAATCAGGGTAAATAGGTTGGTGGCGCTAGTTTCATTCGTATAGCCCCTTAACAAATGTTACTCTAAAATACCGTCAAAAATTTGGCTTTTGGCATTTGGCGAATCTTTTAGCGTCTTCATGCAGCAATGTTTTAATAATTATATTTTATGATCACACGGTTTATTGTTAAACTATTAAAATATGAAAGTAGATACTCACCTACGACGTTTCCGACCAGGTTTCCTGAAATGATATGAAACTAAATAAATAAATCCAACGGAGGCCTACGTCACGCGGTGAATGTCAAAATGTGACGACCCATTTGGCGCAATGGTTTGAACGCTGGTTGAGACGCAAGGGTCGCGGGTTCGATTCCCGCACCAACACAAATGTTTGTTGATGAAACAGATATTTGTGTTGGGTGTGTTTTATTCCTTCGTTGTTTTTGGTTTCCATAGTGCAAGAGAAAACCTTAGTTTGGGACTAGGACAATGTATGTTGTCTCAATTTATTTATTATTATTTATTTATTATGTATTAAAACGTTGTCTGACACCGTTGGAGCCATAAGGGTCCTTGAGTGGAGACCGCGACTCGGCAAACGTAGTGTTGGACGCCCTGCTACAAGATGGGATGACGACATTCGAAGGCTGGCTGGAGTGGGCTGGATGAGAGTGGCCGAAAATCGGGAGCGGTGGCGTGCATTAGGGGAGACCTATGTCCAGCAGTGGACGAACGTGGGTTGCTGATGATGATGATGATGATGATGATGAAAACGTTGTCACGTAAGGCTAAATATTGAATATATCAGTTGCGAATACCCTAATCGATTTTTATTTTGTAACTTTTTTATTTAACTCAAATTAGTTGGCGAATTTCAAAACTTACCGACGCCTCCAAGGCCGCCCAAACCACCTCCTGAAAATAAATAAATACAAATAAATGGCGTGGAATGGCACAGGAATGGCACAGGACCGAACAAAATTAAAAAGCCGTAAAATTTCTGTGAGGCCGTGATATCACTCCGGTCGAGCCGGCCCATTCATGCCGAAGCATGGCTCTCCCACGGTAGATTTACCGACTAGTAGACCTATGGAGGCCCATGTCCAGTGGGCGTCTATTGGCGATAATCAATTATTTCAAGTCAGGTCTTTGCACTCTGAGCCTTATTTTTGTATGCTTCTTGTAAATAAGCACAATAACGCAATTTATTAAAATACAGTTTTTGCACATATTTTATATATTATATATTTTTTTCACTACATCACATACATTGATCTGACTCTGAGATAGGTAGCTCAAGCACCTGTGTTACAGATATCAGAACCAACAGTGGCATTACAAAATATTACTTACTAGCGGCCGCCCGCGACTCCGTCCGCGTGGAAAAGTAACTTTTTACCCCCCTTTCACCCCTTATAACCCCCTTTTCGCAACAAAAAGTAGCCTATGTCCTTCTCAGGGTCTAGATTATCTGTATAACCAAATTTCATTCAAATCCGTTGAGTAGTTTTGGCGTGAAAGAGTAGCAGACAGACAGACAGACAGGACAGACAGACAGACAGACAGACAGACAGAGTTACTTTCGCATATCGCGTATATATATATTACTTTCGCATTTATAATATTAGTATGGAAGTATGGATAATACATAGAAAACACCCAGACCAATACAAACAGAAATGTTCATGCACACAAAATTAATGTTTGTACTGTGCGGGGATCGAACCCGCAATCCTTGGCCCAGACGCAGCATTCACTACCACGAACCAACCGGGTCGTCGTATATGATGTCATAAATGATGATGATGATAGATAATGATGATGATGATGATGATGATAATGATGATGATAATGATGATGATAATGATGATGATAATGATGATGATAATGATGATGATAATGATGATGATAATGATGATGATAATGATGATGATAATGATGATGATGATAATGATGATGATGATGATAATGATGATGATAATGATGATGATAATGATGATGATAATGATGATGATAATGATGATGATAATGATGATGATAATGATGATGATAATGATGATGATAATGATGATGATGATGATGATGAGATCACTCACCGACATTGCCGAGTGAACCAAGACCGCCTCCGAGGAGTCCACCAGCGCCGTTCGTTGCTGTAAAACAAAAATATATTAAGGGCTTCGTTCAACACCCCCGAGTAAGGTGTCAAGTAATTTACTTGTCAATTATAGTGGGTTCGGAGAAAATCCCTGGTCCGCGGCCCAGTTTAATTTTAATATTTTTTTCAATACAAATACCAGGGACCAATTTTCTCCGAACCCACTTTAATCGTTTGACTAGTTTAAGTACTAGTTTAAAGTTTTTGGAAAAATATGGCGGTTATAAATGTCTCAGCCTCGGCACCTTCAATATAATCTGTGGCAATGGTTTTTGAGTGCCGTTGTGACGGAAGGATCGCGGGTTCGATTCCCGCACCAACACAAACGTTTGTTGATAAAACAGATATTGTGTTGGACCTGGGTGTTTGTGGTTTTTTCGTTGTTACATTTTGAGTACCTATTTGTATTTACTGTTTATCAATGGAAAAATAACAAAATCAACACTCAATTGGTACTTAGTCTGTTCTTTTGTGCCTATTAACCTCATATTTGGATCTCACGGCCGCTTACCATCAGGCGGAGTGAGGTCATCTTGATTGTCCTCAATATAAAAAAATAAAATAATTAACTTACGTTTTTTGTTACAAGCGGTACATGGCTTTACTGCGCTGCTGCCTCCTGAAAAGAACATAATATTTAAAAAAAACATTATTTTGATGAAACTGACTAAAGGAGATGTCCCTAATTGTTTGGAGTCACGGCTTACACATTGTACAGTTGCCCAAATTATAGCCTAAAATAAATACAGGGTGATGGCGTGGGATCAGTAAGCATACAGGATGTATCTGAGAACATTTGCATCCCTTTAACCACGTGTTCTACCAACCATTCTGACCAGCATTTGTTCTACTTATGAATATATTCGTCGAAATTTTTCAACTCCCCATACAAAATGAACAAGTCACGTGACAGACTTTGTATGAAAAGTTAGAATTTTTGTATGCGAATTCCCAAAAGTCATAGAACAAATGTTGTTCAGAATGATTTGTAAAAGACGTGGTTAAAGGGATGTAAATGTTCACAGATACATCCTTAGCTTACTAATCCCACGCCATCTATTGTTACGGAATGGAACTAACAACCCAAAATGAAGTGAGGGCGGGTAACTTGTAGGAAACAATTTTGAGAAATCTTTTAGTGGCAAACCTAATTTCATGCGACAGAATCTAATAGTCTTTATTGCGTTGCTTACCTTGAGTGGCTCCACCTACAGTTGCGGAGATTGAGGTGTCTGAAAAAAAGAATATTCATTTAAAAATACGATATAATAACGATAATATAATACGTCATGGCCCTATTTTTTTTTCTATTCGTTACTTTTTATTGTCGATTTGACAGGATGACCTGTCTGTAATAATCGATGATCCTATTTCTCTATATCAGTCTACTTTTTTATCTTAACATCATGCTGAGGCTGAACCTTGTTGGCCGCAATTTCTGTGTTTTTTATTTTGTCTTTGTCTCTGTGTAAAAAAGTTGTGGTCAATAATGTTATAACTCTTACTCTCTTTAACTCTGTATAAGAACTACGTACACCCACACATCAAGCTATACAAAACTGTCACTTTTTTTTTAGTATAGGAAGGCAAACGAGCAAGCGGGTCACCTGATGGTAAGTGATCACCGCCGCCCATGGACATCAGCTACACCAGAAGGAGTGCGGATGCGTTGCCGGTCCTTTAGGAAGGTATAGGCTCGTTTCTTGAAGATTTGGATGTCGTACCGGTTCGGAAATACCGCTGCGGGAAGTTGATTCCACAATGAGGAGGTACGCGGCAGAAAGTGTCGTATAAAGCGCATGTTAGAGGATTGCCAACCATCCAGGTGGTATGGATGTCACGTTTCTTCAATCAACTCTCATCTTACTGTCATACACATATGGTTGAATATCAATTGAGGAAATTTGACAGGTTGTGGTTATGATGATGTGTGGCTGTCAGTACACTCACCAACATCGGCGACGTTGTCTACGGCAGCGTCTACGTTAGCGCCTACGTCTGAAAATAAAATGACAGTACTTAAGTGTTTTGTGTCTTCTTTACGCAATTAAGTATTTATCAATATGAAAAAAAAAACATGTTCATAGCACAAAATAATATTTTGTGTTCATAGGTTGTCTGCATATCTTTTCTTTAGTCTGTGGTTATCTTCCCTTCCCTTGTTAATTCGCTATATTATTCCTCTACCCAAATGTTGTCTGGAAGAGATTGCTATTAGCGATAAGGCCGCCGATATTGTATTTGTAAATTACTATTAGCATTAAGTTCTGTAATGTGTTGTGCAATAAAGAGTATCTATCTATCTACTATCAGTCTATGGTCGACGTATGCATTTGATGACTTCTTCCATTAGTCAGATTTTTGTCAGACTTTTAAAAACAAACTATTTTAATACTAAAATCAGGTTAGCTACTTACCGAGGAGGCTGCCGCCACCAAGACCTGTTGAGATGGCAAAAAAGGAAGACAATAAGTACTTGAATAAAATAATAACTAACCCCTAATCCACATCTGATAACTTTTTCCGAAACAGAACAGTGTAACTGACATTTCCAATGCACAACTCTCTAAGTGTTGTCTTGGTGTTAAATTATTTTAGTCATAAAAACGCTGGTTGCGGAAATTTTATACCCGTAGCTGCAGTAAGTAGTTATATACTTTTTGAATGTTCGAAGAACTCTCGTCGCCAATAAACATCTGCGAGATCAGATAGGTCGCTGATGCGGCCTTTAAGAACGAGTATACGAGCGTACTCTTGAATTCTCTTGACTCATGAAGGCTTTTTGATGTTCATATCATTTTTTTACATTATTGCGGACAAACGAGCAGACGGCTCACCTGATGGTAAGTGATCACCGTCGCCCATGGACATCTGCAACACCTGAGGCATCACAAAGCGTTGCCGGCTTTAAATATGCCGGCATAATAATTATTTCTCTTTTTTTAATTATTTTACTTACCAGGTCTGCAGATGACTGCTCCTACCTGAAACAGCAAATAAAATAAAATGAAAACAATTGCGACGAACTCATTAGCGGTTTTGATTCCCAAAAAAACTAACGAACTTTTTCTTTAAACTCGTCTCTACTGATATGGCCATGTAATGAGACCACGTATGTCATCACTGGCCATGTAATGAGACCACGTATGTCATCACTGGCCATGTAATGAGACCACGTATGTCATCACTGGCCATGTAATGAGACCACGTATGTCATCACTGGCCATGTAATGAGACCACGTATGTCATCACTGGCCATGTAATGAGACCACGTATGTCATCACTGGCCATGTAATGAGACCACGTATGTCATCACTGGCAATACGCGTGTGTTTTGCCAGTGATGACATACAGAACTGAAACGTGGTCGCTTACAATGGGCTTAAAAAGGCTCAAAGTCACTCGGATGGCAATGGAGAGGGCTATGCTCGGTATCTCCTTGCGTGATCGTGTCAGAAGAGTCCCTTGGATGCGGGTGGCACAGGACCGATCTGTGTGGAGAACGTTGGGGGAGGCCTATGTCCAGCAGTGGGACGTCTATTGGCTGAAATGATCATGATGATTTAGATGAGGTTGGTACAGGACCGATCTGTGTGGAGAACGTTGGGGGAGGCCTATGTCCAGCAGTGGACGTCTATTGGCTGAAATGATTGTGATATCTACAATTAAGATTTTTTTTATGTGATAGGTAGCAGACGAGCAGGCGGATCACCTGATGGTGAGCAATTGGATGGACACCTGCAACACCAGTAGAATTACAAGTGCGCCGCCAACCTTTTATCCCCTTCCCCCCCGGGTGGGCCTCCGGTACCCTCACTCACTCGACGAAACACAGCACTGGGGCTGCTTCACGCCGGTTTTCTGTGAGGCAGTGGTATCACTCCGGTCGAGCCGGCCCATTCATGCCGAAGCGTGGCTCTCAAAACAAATTAAGATATGAGGGTTTGAATATAAATCTTACCAAGCACAACAGAACGATGGCGGTTTTCATGGTGAGATAGTGGATGTATCTGAACTTAGAATCCGACGAATTTAATTTTGATTGAAAGAAACTCGGCTTATATACGCTTAGGATCCACAGGTGTCACTTTAGGCAAACAATATTTGGGCGAACCTTATTACAGTCAAAGAAACAATCGGTTTGTCCGTTTGTGAGAATAAAATGTCTGTGTACCAAATCACAATGTTATTTTTTAGCTCGAATATCCCATAACTGTTAAATGAATAAATTAAGGGGCTATACGAATGAAACTAGCGCCACCAACCTATTTACACTGATTGTGGCGAAAATACGATATTTTTTAAGAAAATAAAACATTACAGACTTAGATCCAAGTAAATTGGATTTTTCAAGATGCAATACAATATTTCTAACACGCGACAAGTAACAATAATGTTAATTATTGCGAAAAACGGCCACATTATTGTCTATCTAAGTCTGTAATGTTTTATTTTCTTAAAAAATATCGTATTTTCGCCACAATCAGTGTAAATAGGTTGGCGGCGCTAGTTTCATTCGTATAGCCCCTTAACTGTCCTCAAAAAAAATTAAGGCGAGAAAAGTCAGGCCAAAATCAATGTATGTAGCATTAGAAGCCCCAATTTGCACAATTGTTTCAAATATTCATGAAACTCTAAATTATTTATTTAGCAACATCTGCGTATGATAGGTACTTTGCCACGACACATCTGTTATTGGCGGCGTGTTTTTATTTATTTACTTAATTAAAATATTGGCTTTGGAGTGTAAAGGATGTCTTTTTGTGCGTCCCGTGAAAACTCATACATCTCGAAAATGTAAATTTTAGAGTTAAGTAGTTTGTGTTTAAAAAATAGTATTTGTTTTTGTAATAGTCATTTTACGAACATGATTATTAGTTTTATTTTTTGAGAGCACAGGGGCTACTTCAAGCCGGTTTACAGTGAGGCAGCGGTATCACTTCGGTTCATGCCGAAGCGTTTGTTGTATTGAGTTTGCAATAGTTAACTAGTTACTGAAAATTGTCATTTATGAGATGTATCAGTTTTCAGGACGCACAGTTTTGTTCTATAGCCGTAACTTTTCAAGAAATCTTGTCCATGCCATTTCATACATTGTATGCATTTGATTTCGTAGGTTGTAGTAATGCATGCACTTGCATTAGGGTGCTACAATCAATTGCCGCCGCCCATGGACACTTGCAACACCAGTGGAGTTACAAGTGCGCTGCCAAGCTTTCATCCCCTTCCCCACCGGGTGAGCCTTCGGTACCCTCACTCACTCGGCGAAACACAGCACAGGGGCTGCTTCACGCCGGTTTTCTATGAGGCAGTGGTATCACTCCAGTCGAGCAGGCCCATTCATGCCGAAGCGTGGCTCTGCGCGTTTCTGTGCAATAAAGAATATCTATCTATCATTCTATTTGTGTTACGAAGTTCTAAATGTGCTGCTAACTTTTGACCTCCCCTTCTCCCCGAATTGGGCCTCAAATTCTTAGGGCAACCCTGTACACAAGTTCCCATTTGCATTTCCTCAATAAAAGACGTATTAGTAGTAATTTATGCTACACAAACAATTAATACATTTATACTACACAAACAATTAATACACTGTAAAACATAATAACCATTGTTTGAAATGTAAACATTGACATCTACACAATATGGACACCTGTTTTGTTGAACTCATGGGTTTAGGGGGGGAAGGCCGACTTTTTAAAAAGCCAACAGGGTTCATGTAACTCCACTACCAGAAGGAAAATGTAGACAGAAAGTCAGTTTTTATACTTTGTCAATAAAGTAACGAATTTTTTTTTTATTGGACTGTAGGAAGTGGTATGAGGGAAATGAATATACCTACCAAACTAGGTATATTCAAATACTTCAAAAAGTATTATTTGCAATTAAAAAAAATGCTAAAAACGCTCCAAAAAACGCTATTTTCAATGTAAGCAGCATACAAAATAACTATGAAAACCTCTGATCTAAAATGAGGAAGGTATTCTAGGATTGGACAATTAGTTTTCAAGCATAGGTAAATAATATGCTTAGGAAATGATAAAAATTAATAATCATAAATACACAAAATTGTTTATTATTTCAACAATAATTGCTCATAATAATACATTTTAACAATAACATAAATTGCAGTAAATACACTTATAAATAAAAAGTTATAGTTATGTACATTTTGAGATATTCGTTGGAATAAATTGATAAGATTAACTTATCAATTCTGACGTTCACAGATACACCCTGCATTTATGAAAACACACACTTTTCCCCAAGGAACATAGGCTTTCATTCATTCATTCATTCAATTCGATTTCATTCTATTAGATGCCAAAGTTACTCAGCCAACTTGGTTTACTTGTAGTTACAAAATTAGATTTGAAGTTTTATGTCTGCCTTCTCTACTACTTTCATAATAGTCATCATAATCGTTACTATTATAATTATCATATCCGTTACGTCTGTTGGAATTATTATTATCATAATTTCCGAATTGATAGTTTCCGTTATTATAATTATTATTTGTCAATTGATATACACCTTGGTTATTGCTATTAGTATTAGAAAAGCCATTGCTATTTGGCTGATTATAGTTCCAGCTATTTTGGTTATTATTATTTTTGTTTCCACTACTTTGTGAATTCGTATTCCAACTGTTTTCGTTATTATTATGTCTGTTTCCACTACTTTGTGTATTCGTATTCCAACTATTTTGGTTATTATTATTTGTGTTTCCATTATTTTGCGAATTATTATTCCAAGCGCTTTGACTGTTAGTATTTTTATTCTGCGAATTTGTATTCCAACTATTTTGATTGTTAATTAAACCTCCATTATTATTACTATTTTGCGAATTACTCTGGTTACTATTACCCCTATTTCCGTTTCCATTATTATTTCTATTTGGTCTGTCATTTTGAGTACTAGGCCTAGAGGTTTGTGAATTCGTGTTTTTGTTTCCTTGTTGGCTGTTCTTTGCTTCTTCGTTTCCGAAGACCTGGGCTGCTATGAAAGCCCTGTGAAGGGTGGCGTATATGGCTGGAGTGTTGGGGGCGCCACAGGATCGGCCGAGAGAGGTGACAGCTACCACTCTCCATACGCAGCCATCTTGGATTTGAGCTGGACCTCCGGAGTCACCCTGAAATAAAAAAAACAATTATTATATGCAGTGACTTTCTAATGGTTGCTTGAAAAAGATCTCTACTAGTAATAATATCGTTTCAATGGTGGTTATCGCGTGTTAAATCCGCTAGATGGCGTACTGTTAATCTATGGTCCAACTTCAACGTCAACGTCATTGGTTGTTTTTTATGAGATACTCGTAGGTAAAGACGAGCTAACGGAATCACCTGATGGTTAGCGATGGCCGCCGCCCATAGACACCTGCAACAGTCTGCAACACCAGCAGAGTCACAAGTGCGCTGCCAACCTTTTACCCCCTTTCCCCCAAACGGGCGTCCGGTGCCCTCACTCAACGAAACACAACGCAGGCGCTGCTTCAAGCCGGTCTTCTGTGAGGCCGTGGTATCACTCCGGTCGAGCCGGCCCATTCATGCCGAAGCGCGGCTCTCCCACGGTAAATATAATATTTTTCTCTTCTAATGTTTCTAATATTTTATGGCAAAAAACCCAAGGTTATATTGATCCAACTAAGCAAATATTATAGCGCCATAACTTCTGAATTCTTTGTTTCAGCGAATCGGTAGAAACAGTAACTAGCGGTGCAGTCGGTTGAGTGTTTTGTTCTGTGTAATGTACACATCCCTTTAACATGTTTAACTGGGAGTGCCACGCTTCGGCATGAATGGGCCGGCTCGACCGGAATGATACCGCGGCCTCACAGAAGACCGGCATGAAGCGCCTGCGCTGTGGTTCGTCGAGCGAGTGAGGGTACCGGAGGCCCAATGAGGGGGAAAGGGGGATCGTACTTGTGACTCTACTGGTATTACAGGTGTCTTTGGGCGTCGGCGATCGCTTACCATCAGGTGACCCGTTTGCTCGTCTGCCTCTTATCACATCAAAAGAGTGCGGAAAGTGCCAACAATATCGTAGGGGTAGTGGCACTAAATACATATGGTATAATAATAAAATCTATACTATTTAATTGACTGGCCGAATGGCGCATTTGGTAGTGACCCTGCCTCATACGCCAAAGGTCGTGCGTTCGATGCCCTCTACTTTCGTCTTTCGCATAGAAATTCATCAAAAAAAATATAATGGCGCTAGTAATTTTATTCCACTTTAAGTTCACATACAACGCATTTCAAAGGTACTAAAGAATTTTATTTATTTAGTTGTATCAACAAAATGGCGTTGAAAGATAATCTACCGTAAAATATCAAGTGTAGATATCCAAAACATGTTGTTATTTGTATAATAATCTATCCTTGAGGACTATTACGTGATTGGTCGGATGGCGCATTTGGTAGTGACCCTGCCTCATACGCCAAAGGCCGTGGGTTCGATCCCCATGGACTAACATTCGTGATGGACACTTGTGTTCGTTTAGTGTCTGGGTGTTATGTATTTAAGAGCTATTTGTGTTTCCTCTGTTGTCTGATATATGTAGGTAACACTTGTGCTTAGGCTACTCAGTATGGAATCAGCTCAATGTTTATCATAGAAATCATCGCAACTATGATGGGATTAGGCTTAATCCCCATGCTTGCCTAATGCGGTGCGGTGATCACAAACCCGAGTTATTAAAAAAAATCGATATCTACATGAGTATGTACCCGGGATTCAAATCTAGGACCTCGAGATCACGGACCAATATTTAAACTACTACACTAATGGGATATTTGGAATACCATCTTTAAATGACGAATACCTGTCTTGAATGATAAATACCTGACTTAAATGAGAAATACCTCACTTAAATGACAAATACCTGACTTATATGACAAATACCTGACTTATATGACAAATACCTGACTAGAATGAAAAATACCTGACTTAAATGACAACTACCTGACATAACGTCGTAAGGCCCAGATAGCAGACACAATAGAAAATCAATTGTTTTATGCCTTTTAAAAGGCTTTTGGGTTTGTTATTTCTGGTTTCCATAGCACAAGGGAAACCTTAGTTTGGGACCAGGACAATGTATGTGATGTTGTCTCAATTTCTATTTACTATTTCTATTTCTATTTGCATGTAGTTAAATGACCAATACCTGACAAGTATCTTTCCCCCCTTGCTTCTCCCCTGCGCATATCTGGCTGTCCCGGGACGGCCCTTCGGGCATCTTCCGGGACACCCCCAGCACCTCCCGGCATTCGTCCGTGTCCCAAATGGGGATGGACACACTCCTCAGCTCTAGAGATTGGGACCCGCCTGAAAGGAAAATATGAAAAGTTTAGTTTTAGCTCAATTAAATGTATAGTCCGAGGCAAGAAAGTGTAGTTATGACCTTGAGTGCGCAGAAATCAATTTTGATAGAAAGTCTTCTTTTTTACAAGTGCGCAAAAGGTGTATCTGTAAACATTTACATCCCTTTAACCACGTGTTCTACCAACCATTCTGAGTAAGTAAGTAAGTAAGTAAATCATTTATTTGCAAGAATATGGTTACATAGGTCTTATATAAATAAATTCCAACATATTCTACCGATGAGTCGATGCGCAAATGTCAATTTTATAATCATAATTTTACAAAATTCTACTTAGATTAGTTTGACTTATTTATACAATTCTATACCCTATATCATGAATAAATACAAACCAAAAAATAATAATTGTTTACATTTAATAAATTATGGTCAATGTCAAAAATTTAATTTAATATGGTCAGTGTTTACGAATTAATTAAATCTATTAATACAAATCATTTAATTATGTCCAATTTTGTCATCCAGGAATTCATTAATTGTGTAGTACATTTTATCAATTAGAAACTTATGAAATGTCTTTTTAAATTTATTGTATGGTAACAGTTTGAATAGGTCAGGTACTTTGTTGTATATTCTTACAGCCATACAATTAATGTTCCTCGAATACAATGCCAATCTTTGACTTGGGATACATAATTTGTTTTCTTTTGAACAAATAATATTATTATTTTGATCTATGACTTTTAGAAGTTCTTGTTGAAACCTTTTTTTTTTGTGATAGTGTAGGTACTTAACAGACGAGCAGGCCTATAAACTTACTTAATTTAAACTTTTCATACTAAGGGCTGATTTTTCAATCTTCAGATAGTGGTTATCAGTCAGTTAAATTAATAACCAACCAAAGTTAATGTCAATGTTAAAGCAAGAGATATACGAATGACAGCTACTTTTCAATTGGGAAGTATAAAACAATATCTGACGAATAACCTGTTATCCAGGCATTGAAAAATCAGTCCTAAGTCGGTCACGTGTCTCGTTAATTTTGTATGAAGAGTCGAATTTATCAACCAAGTCATAGATCAAAATGTTGGTCAGAATGGTTGATAGAATACGTGGTTAAAGCAATGTAACTGAATGTTAATGGCTACACGCAGTATAATATTATTATCATTCTTATTAAACTGACTTTTTTTGTGGCAGACGAAAATTTTTTTGTGGATCACCTGATAGTAAGCGATTGCCGCCACCCACAGACACTTGCAACACCAGTACAGTCACAATTGGCTGCCTTTACGAGGCTATAACAAATACAGCTGTGTTTCGAAAGACGGCCATATTTTATGGTCAGTAGAATAAGTGGTGATATCTATAATATAATTATAAATATTTTCTATAATAATATTTATTATTTCGAGGTACTCACTAAACTCAGTCCTCCCCCAACCAGTGGCAATGATGGACTCTCCCACTCCTGGCGGCTCCCCCAGACAGGCAGGTTTCACCACTTTGGAGAATCTAAGGATATAGGAAATGAGTTAGTAAAAGTAAGTATCAGCCTATATACTGTCCCACTGCAGGGCAAAGGCCTCCATCATAGAAATCAAGTCATCGCTACTATGTATGATGGGATTAGGCTTAATCACCACGCTTACCTAATGCGGATTGCTAATCACAACCCCGAGCTATATTCGGAAAATTTTAAACATACTTTTTGCTACACACTTACACACGCAAACAAACACACACATACACACACACGACAGGCACACAAACACACACACACACTACACCTTCACACACACGTGTTATCCATGTAGAACACATACAGGGTGTATCTGTGATCATTTACATCCCTTTAACCACGTGTTCTATCAACCATTCTGAACAACATTTGTTCAATAACTTTTCCAAATTCTTCGAAAAAATTTTCGACTCCCCATACAAAATGACCATGTCACGTGACCGACTTTGTATGGGGAGATGAAAAATTTTTATGCGAATTTTCAAAAGTGATAGAAGAAATGTTGTTCAGAATGGTTGGTGAAACACGTGATTAAAGGGATAAAAATGTTCACAGATACACCCTGTATACAGACAGAGACGACACACACGCACTCAACACTCACACACAACACAAACACACACTCAACACAGATACACACACACACACAATACACATGAATACACACAAACAACACAGACACCCACAACACAAACAACACAGAGATCCACGCAACATAAACACAGACACACACACACACACAAAACACAAGCACATATACACCCACACACACAACATAGTTATACACACACTCACACAACACAGACATACACAATACAGACAGACACAGATAGACACACACTGAGAGAGAGAGACACAAAACTCACGTGACAGGCCGCACCATCTTCACCAGCGCTATGTCGTAGTAGGAGCGCGGGCGCACGTATTTAGGGTGGCGGACGACGCTGAGTACCTTCATGACCAGGGCCCCCGTGTCATCCATGTAGCACACATACACACACAGACAACACAGACACACACAACACACATTAACACACACAACACAGACACACAAACACACAATACAGACACACAAACACACAATACAGACAAATACACATACACAGACACACAACAACGCAGACACCCACAACACAGTCACACACACGCACACACACACACACACACACACAACACAGATAGACAGAGACACAATACTCACGTGACAGGTCGCACCATCTTCACCAACGCTATGTCGTAGTAGGAGCGCGGGCGCACGTATTTAGGGTGGCGGACGACGCTGAGTACCTTCATCACCAACGCCCCTGTGTCGTCCATGTAGCTTGAGCCCAGTTGTACCACGCGGGGTCCTCCACTGGAATTACAAATAATAAATCTATACCATTTATAAAGAGATAAATAAAAAAACTGGGGCGTCAACCCAGACCACTCAGACCCAAGAAAACTTAGAAAATGTAAGTAGTTCCCTAAATTTACTTGACAGGTCGAACCCAGGACCTTTCGCGCTTCGGGCGAACACCTCAGCCACTCGCGCCATCGAGGTGAGGATGACAGACTCAATTATTAATACTTAGGCTGTTCTTTTGTGCCTGTCAACCTCATATTTGGATCACACGGCCGCTTACCGTCAGGCGGAGTGAGGTTGATTGCCCTCAATATATAAAAAAAACATGTCTTCATGATGATCATCACTTACCTAACGACAGTGTCATCCTTCTCCTGGAAGGCGCAGTGGCCTGCAGTCAGAACGTATTGGTCGCTGATGAGGGACCCTCCACACTTCCAGGAGTACCCACTACCCTGGAATCATATAATATAAAGTAAGTATCAGACTCGGCAAACGTAGTGTTGGACGCCCTGCTACAAGATGGGATGACTACATTCGAAGGCTGGCTGGAGTGGGCTGGATGAGAGTGGCCGAAAATCGGGAGCGGTGGCGTGCATTAGGGGAGACCTATGTCCAGCAGTGGACGAGCGTGGGTTGCTGATGATGATGATGATGAAGTATCAGCCTACCGGGCGTCGGCCCATCGCGCATCGGTCGGCTCTGGTGTTTGGTCTGGATCGACCAAAGTGGCGTTGTCGTTTCGGAGTCCAAGACTCGTTTCGGATCGCTGACCCGAAATCGAAGATACCCGAAAATCGAATCCGGGACACCAAGATCATGGCTAAGTAATAATACTCGTAAATAAATTCACACAACATCTCATAAATTGACCTGACTCCATACAAAGTAGCTTAAGCACTTATGTTACAGATATCAGACAACAGAAATCTAAAATATGAAATCTACGCTACGAAAATTTATGACAGTTTCTATACCAAAACTATGTAAGCTATCTTCTATACTATTTATAAAGAGATTACTTCTATAGACAACGACAAGGCTTATTGGTAAATCGGAAACACGAAACGCTTGCGCGATGTAATTGGACACAGCGCCATCTATTGGTTCGTTTCTGAATTACGGTCCCGAAGCGAAATGAGGGCGGGTCACAGTGTGCAATAAAGGTCTTCGCAGCGCATCTTGAGCTATGCTATGTATCGATAGTAGGGAAATATGCACATAGCTACACCACTCGCGATGGCCCGGAGAGTGATAGATTTTAAGTCCCCCTCCCCCCCGGATTGGGCCTCACCTGTATCTTAGTCCAGCCCAGCAGAACAGGAACAGGAAGCAGGGAACTCCTCTCACTACTGACCTCTCCCTCCTCCTTCCACCCTCAGCCCCTCCTTCCTCCTTCCCTCCCTTACCAACGGTATCTTGGATGCAAAACACACGGCTTTAGAGAGGCATTTAAGTCCCCTTCCCCCCGGATTGGGCCTCACCTGTATCTTAGTCCAGCCCAGCAAAGCCATGTGGGGGAACTCCTCAATGTTGACCACCTTCCCGCCCACCACCAGGGGCACCGTGGAGGCAGGGCATACGGTCACGTTCAGCTGGACCGGCTCCGGAGACGGCAGGAGCGGAATGGCTTCCACCTTCTTTATGTTGAAGGATTTGTACTTGTCGCACACTGGAACGGAAAGAAAAGTATTTTTATGGGATAGTTTTTTTTATTAGACTACACTAGTGGCCCGCCCTCACTTCGCTTCGGGACCGTGATTCAGAAAAGAACCAATAGATGGCGCTGTGCTCAATTACATCGCGCAAGCGTTTCGTGTTTTCGGTTTACCTATAAGCCTTGTCGTTGTTTATAGAAGTTATCTCTTTATAAATAGTATAGATAGATAGGTCAACGCTTGACCACAATCGCATCTGATGGAAAGTGACGATGAGGTCTAGGATGACACGCGTTTGCCTAGAAGATGTCTGTTCACTCCTGTCTTAAAGATGTCCTGGTTGTAGTGGTCGGGAAAAACAGACCTCGGCAGGGAGTTCCACTCCTTAGCTGTCCGTATGATAAATGTAGAAGCGAATCGCTCCGTACGGGTAGAGGGCAAATCAACGGACAGGATCAACGGAGGAGTTAATGTTTGTTGGTCTAGTGAATTAAGTACCGGGCCGTAAATGGATTAACCTCGGGGTCCCGGCTCGAGCAAAAAGTAAAGTGCTATTTTTTTAACATAGCTCAGGTTTGTGATCACCAAGAAAAAAAGGAATCATTCCCCTGTCAAAAAGATGCGAAGATCAGACGTGCATTTTTTTATTGTAATTACCAAACGTCCCAAATACTGAATCTTGGTGGGACAATTCGTCCCCAAAAGAACTCATCCCAGAATTTCATATTTTTTTGTTTTGTAGATTTTATTTTTACTTTTATTTTTACTAATGAATGTTAACTTACTTTTCTCAGCCAAACTGATGTACCTCCTCTTCTCAGCACTGCTCATCCGATCCTCATCAGGGCCTACCAACATCTCTGGACTTGTATCAGGATCCTCTGGAAACCTTATAGCGCTGCTGTCCGTAGGCCTAGGGTACGTAGCGAAAGGCCTAGTCGTCGGCGGCCTATTCGTGATCGGAGGCCTATTAGTGTCCACTGAAGCTGGCCTCACACCAGGCCTGTGGGTGTAGGTGTTGAAATTTTGGCTATATCGTTTTGTTGTGACGTAGTTTGGTCTTGATGTTATGATTGGCTGTTCTGTGTAGATTATACTATTGAAGTCTTCGTCGTATCGCTTACGCGTTGCTTCTTGTCTCCTTTCAGAAGAACCGGCAGTAGTTTTTCTTCTTTCAGTAGAAGAATCGACATTTGTTTGTCTTCTATCAGTAGAAGAACCAGAATGCAGTCCAGTTTGTCTTCTATTATTAGAAGTACTGAAATCGTCCTGTCTTCTCTTTTCGTTTGAAGATTGTTTTCTTTGATTGGAATTGTCTTGTCTTCTATTATCTTCTATTCTTTGATTAGAAGTAACAACATTACTATTCTTACTACTAGACTCAGGTCTGTGACTAGAATTGTTTTTTATACTCTTTCTTACAGGTTTAGCAGTAGTATAAGTGTCTAGAAAGAAGTTTGCAACTGTAGTTGTAGTTTTTGTTTGTGTTTTCCGTCTATCTGTCTGTGTGTTACCATGTTTGTAGTTCTGATCATTTCGTGGTCTCGTTTGGGAGAAAGCATCGAATATATTGTATTCTGGTTTTGCTGTTTGATAGTTTTGCAAAAATGGCTGGAAGTTTTGGAATATATCTGAAATGGAAAAAATATCTTATTATTTGTCACCATGGTTAATTCCTTAATTTTATTATTTTATTTTTAGATACAGCTGCATTCCCCAAACAAAAAAGTCTCACTTTATGATTTTAATAATTGTGGCCCGTCCTCACTTCGTTTCGAGATAGTAGTTCCATTGTCTACTAATAGATGCCGCTGGGCGTTGATTGCGCGTTAGTGTTTCACTTTGTTTAATAATGCAAAGTTAGTCAATATCTTTAGGATTTGTCTCTTTATAAGTATGTATAGATGAAGGACGCCTTCAAGTGCGGCAATTTGTTTCTCTCTTATTCTACTTTAAGTAGTTTTGCTATACAATTTTGGTAGGCGTTATTTTAGTAGCGTCCAATTATTTTTTTTTACGAACATTACTCGATACTATACCTACATGTGGAAGTGTAAACGGCTTTTATAATGCATAAATAAAGCAATTAAATTAATTGATAGTGCCTTTGCCATTTACATCCTATGGTATGGTAACCCCATAATTGGTTATAAAATATGGGAACACAAGTTTTTAAGACTTTCTTGATGCTTTTTAAGTGAAATCTAATAGGTGAACTACCTTGAAAGATATCACATATATCTCCCAATTAAATCTTTAATTGCTTTAACTATCCTTATATTTAAACTTTGCGGTTTGCGGTTTGTCGATCGTTTTATTAGTCATTTAGCAGTGACGACGTAAAAACATCGTCAATGGCGGATAAAAAAAGTTGTACCTTGTTTTGATGATAAACAGGTTCGGGGCATTAACCGTAAGGTTTAGTTTAGGGTTACCAGAACAATCGGTCGATCGTCAATCGGTAGAATCGGTAAGTCATCGATCGATTTGGGGCAAAAAAGGGTAAATAACATCAACCGATCGTCGATTGACGACGATCGAAGTGGTTCGATTGGTTCGAAAACCGATTAATTTCATTGATCGGTGATTTGTAGCTCAAATGATCGATCTACGTCGACTCCTTTCTATTAGGGTTCCGTAGCAAAATAGCAAATAAAAATACAGTCGTAAGATACCCTATTGGAACTTCATGATGGAACATCATATCATAGTCGTGTTTGGATTTGTTAGAAAGGTCTATAATTAAGCGTCTTTGAGTAGTGGTTTTAAACTAAGTATTAATTTATTAAATCTCTTTTATCTAAACTTACCATAAAATTGTGCGTTAACTTGTATTGTCAAAGTAAATAATGATAATAATATAATAATCGTCCGTGCCATTTTCTCATCATCTGAAACAAAGAAAGTATTCACATTCGATTTTATTTACCGACTTCAAAAAGGAGTGTTCTCAATTTGACCATATATTTTTTTAATATGATTTATGACAAAGATATCTAATATAAATAAAAATCCATACTAATATTATAAATGCGAAAGTAACTCTGTCTGTCTGTCTGTCTGTCTGCTACTCTTTCACGCCAAAACTACTCAACGGATTTAAATGAAATTTGGTATACAGATAATCTAGACCCTGAGAAAGGACATAGGCTACTTTTTATTGCGAAAAGAGGGTTGTAAGGGGTTGAAAGGGGGGTAAAAAGTTACTTTTCCACGCGGACGGAGTCGCGGGCGGCCGCTAGTTAAATATATTCTTAAAATAAACGTAGAAGTTGGTCTAACGGACCGGTCCGGGGTTCGATTCCCGGGTCGAGCAAAATATATTTCGAATTTTTCGAACATTGCTCGGGTTTGCGACCAATCCGCATTAGGCAGGCGTGGTGATTAAGCCTAATCTAAATTAAAATAATGGAGGCCTTTGCCCTGCAGTGGGACAGTATACAGGCTGATACTTTTAGTAGGGGGCAGACGAACAGACGAATCACCTGATGGCTTAGAATAATAGCTCTAAGCTCGGTGGTAAGCATTACCGCCGGCAGCGTATCATAGACACCCAACACCTTAGGAGTCACTTTTTTTGAAGCTCGATTTTTGAGGCTCGATTTTTGAAGCTCGCTTTTTGAAACTCGATATTTGAAGCTCGCTTTTTGAAACTCGATATTTGAAGCTCGCTTTATGAAGCTTGCTTTTTGAAATGCAAGCCGCACGCTTGTTTGCCACCGATGTTGTATAAAAAAATGTGTGTGTACAAAAGGATGTCGTGTAAGCGCCATTTGAATTCTGATTAGAAAAACCACATTATTATTATAATAAATTATTACATCATAAACTTAAGCTCCTAACTTATTAACATATTAACTAGATTGTTATTCCAATTCGACCTCTATCCCACGGTATTAAGTAATATATTAGTATAAATTATTAAATACATATTAGCATATTTATATATTATTGTTATTTTATAAATATTAAGTATAAGAATAATTGCGTTTTGCGGTTGTCTATTCTATTAATAGTTTCAAGGTTTCTTAACGCTTCCTAAGACAAAAGTTCTATAATCTTCTATTTATCCATCTTCTATATCTACGTACCTACTATTTTTATTGAAATATTTTTTTAATCAATCATCAATTTATAATGGACATTGACCAACCTTATATAGTAACCAAAACCTGAAACTCTAGCCCGATACAATCAACTCCCAGCGCCATCTATTGGTAGACAGTGGAACTACTGCCCCGAAAGTCCCGAAACAGAGTGAGTGAGAGAGAGCAGGCCACTATCTTCTTCTCTACTATTTATAAAGGTATAACTTATATAGACAACGACAAGGCTTATAGGTAAACCGAAAACACGAAACGCTTGCGCGATGTAATTAGACACAGCGCCATCTATTAGTTCATTTCTGAATTACGGTCCCGAAGCGAAGTGAGGGCGGGCCACTAGTCAAAAAATAAAAGGAAAAAGTCTTCAATCGAAATATCTTTCTCCGTTTTCAATTAGTAAGTGAAAAGATTGGGATTACTGATCTAAAACGCGTATGTACTCTCACTATTTCTCGGCCCAGATCGACAAGATTTCTCTGAATTCTGAATAGACAGTTTGCGGTTTGACCTACAGTCTGTCAGACTTTCTTTGATTGATTGTGTTTCAACAATTACAGTTACATCGATATCGATTTGATCGGAATTTGCTTGTTTTTCAACACACTTACCGCGTTTTCGCCAGATTATACTTTCTCTTAATAAGATCTGTGGCAAACTGACTTCTTTATAAAATCACTACTGGTAATTGCCTACTGTCTATCAATAGATGGCGCTGTGAGTCGATTGTATCGAGCTAGTCTTTCGCCTTTTCGTCATCCATTCAACCTCGTATTCTACCAACGATTTTGAACATCATTGTTCTACGCCTTTAATAATTCGTAGAAACTTTATTCGACTGTCAAAATGATTGTTAGAAAACGTTATTTTTGAAGAAAATAAAACATTACAGATTTAGATACAAGTAAGTAAATTGGATTTTTCAAGATGCAATACGGCCATAAAAACGGCCACTTTTAGCAATAATTGACATTATTGTTACTTGTCGCGTGTTTTATATATTGTACCTATTGCATCTTGAAAAATTCAATTGACTTTTATCTAAGTCTGTAATGTTATGCTGTCTTAAAAATATCGTATTTTCGCCACAATCAGTGTAAATAGGTTGATGGCGCTAGTTTCATTCGTGTAGCCCCTATTAAACAAACTGATGTAAATGTTCACAGATATTACATCCGTATTCTAATAAATTGGTAATGTAATATAAAATTATTATAAATTCATTTCATTAATATAAACAAGCAGGGCAATTAAAATATATAAACAATTAAATTTTATCATAATTAGTACATTCAATACTCTCATTGTGTAATTTTAATTAACTAAAATCATTAATTAACTTTATTAAAACCAAACATGGTGGTACCTATTCATTTAAATAAATTGGCAGATTACTTAAATACTTTTAATGATACATTTACCTCATTAAAACTAATAAATCATTTATCCCTAGGTACTAATTTATAAATGGGAAAGTGTGTCTGTCTGTATGTTATTCTTTCTTTCACGGCAAAACGGTGTGACGAATTGACGTGATTTTTTAAGTGGAGATAGTTGAAGGGATGGAGAGTAACATAGGCTACATTTTGCCCCTCCGTGCTACCCCGAATTTAACGCGAGCGAAGCCGTGGGCAAATGCTAGTATCATAAATAATTCCAAATCAAAATAAAAGTAGATAGGAATGTCACTTTAAAATAGTATGAATAGTACGTTGATCAATTTCCTAGGAAGTTCCTTTTATGCGTAGGAGAGCCACGCTTCGGCATGAATAGGCCGGCTCGACTGCCTAACCCACTTTCCCCCCAATTGGGCCTTACACCTTTATTCACTCTACAAAACATAGCGTATGTGCTGCTTTAGCGGTCTTCTGTGAGTCCATGGTATCACTCCGGTCGAGCCGGACCTCTGCCGAAGCGTGGCTCTCCCACGGTAATGTTCATTCACATACCAAAATGTTGTCAGTCAGCCATTACAATTACGGTATGATTTATTAATTCTATGGTTAATATTATCATCATACGACGTGGGCGGTTTCCGTCTTTTATCGCTGTTAGTAACTATTTTGATTTAAAATTTATCTGTCATTGTGTAAATGTGTAGAGAAACGAATCTCTATCTTTAGCATCGTGCCGTACCAATGTGTTTATTATTTGTTGTTAATACCTCAATCCCTGCCTCATACGCCAAAGGTTATGGGTTCGATCTCCACACTGGACAAATATGCGCCGATCACTTGTGTTTCTTCAATGTCTGGGTGTTATTATGTAGGTAGGTATTTAGGTATTATATTTGTGATCATCTGTGATTTGATATGATTGTGCTATTTAGTACGGAGTCAGGTCAATGTATCGGATGTTGTGTGAATTTATTGTGTAAATGCATAGAGGCACGGACGTATATATAGCTTTGACAAGGGGGGTGTCCCACATTGCAAAACAATTAAGAATCACCCCCCCCCCCCCCCCCCGTGCTCGGATTTAACAATTTGCCTGATTAAAATAATAATGACATGACTACGCATTCTTGAAGAACGTGAGGTTGATTTGTTGATTTGCCGTCCCAGGGCTATCTACAATTTGCTACACCACCAACCTTGCCGACCCCTTAATTAAGTCGTCCTTGGCTATAGCCGAATCAACCTTATGTCCAACCTCAATGGGGGGGGGTCCGGTCCCCCTGGATCCCCCCCTCCTTATATACGTCCATGCATAAAGGGAGATGGTTAGTGAATAACGCGAAGTCCTGACGAGAAGGCGCGGTTAGAATCCGAGCCGAACAGATCCGAGGATTAAAAGTGGGAGACCTAACGCTACGGCATGAATGGGCTGGCTCTACCGGAGTGATACCACGGCCTCACAGAAGACCGGCGTGAAGCAAGGACTGCGCTGTGTTTCACCAAGTGAGCGAGGGTGCCAGGGTACCGGAGGCCCAATCAGAGGGATAGAGGGTGAAGCTTGACGCACATGTGACTCTACTGGTGTTGCAGGTGTCTATGGGCGGCGGCAATCGCTTACCATCAGGTGATCCGTCTGCTCATCTGCTACGTACGTCATCATTTAAAAGAAAAACATCTTTTAGAGTAATAACAAAACACGCATACTTTTTGCCTGTTATAATAATATAAGTTAAAATCCTAACTAATATTATAAATGCGAAAGTAACTCTGTTTGTCTGTCTGTTACTCTTTCACGCCAATACTACTGAACGGATTTAAATGAAATTTGGTATACAGATGATCTAGACCCTGAGAAAGAACATAGGCTACTTTTTATTGCGAAAAGGGGGTTGTAAGGGGTTAAAAGGGGGGTAAAAAGTTAATTTTCCACGCGGACGAAGTCGCGGGCGGCCGCTAGTATCAAATAAAAGCTATTTTTATCAACATCAAAACGAGTTTTTTTACGTAATAATAGTAGGTAGTTTTGACACCTGGTCCCATTAATTTTAGATTATAATAAGCAAGTTTTTGTTGTCATTTTGGCACTATGTGATTTCACATTATGCCAACTGTGGACTAGTAAAGTTTTGCCATCACCTCCTTGTATTTTTCGAACGTAGCTCGGGTTTGTGATCACCGCACCGCATTAGACAAGCGTGGTGATTAAGCCTAATCCCATCATAGTAGCGATGACTTGATTTCTATGATGGAGGCCTTTGCCCTGCAGTGGGACAGTATATAGCCTACCTAATAAGTGCGTAAAGTATTAAAAATAATTCCTCCTAATTAATATGGTGCCCAATCTTAACGATAAGCCACATACGCAAGATAATGTTATAGTGCTATGTGATAGGTAGCAGACGAGCAGGCGGATCACCTGATGGTAAGCAATTGCCGCCGCTCAGACACTTGCAACACCAATGGAGTTACAAGTGCGCTGCCAACCTTTTATCCCCTTCCCCCCGGGTGGGCCTCTACCCTCACTCACTCGGCGAAACACAGCACAGGAGCTGCTTCACGCCGGTTTTCTGTGAGGCAGTGTGCGCAAACACAGGTGCACTTCATTACCCTCTAAATTCGATGGGACACCAGTGTGATACGACCGAAGAGATCGGGCGCAGGACTAACAGCTTAACGTGCTTTCCGAGGCTGGGGGTACAAGACCACCAACTTCCAGACTTCGGGCTGACACTGAGAACTTCTGAACTGTGTGTGTGTAACTGTGGGAGAGCCACGCAATTTTATTCCGTATCTAGTAAGACAACGAAAGGCTGAGAGGAGACTGATAAAGTAAAGATGAAACAACCGCGAGAAGCGCACACGCAGGAAAAAGAGACGGGACGAGGCTTGCGTACGCCTCAGAAAAGGACGGGGCGAGATTTAATTATGGGAGAGCCATGCTTCGGCATGAATGGGCCGGCTCGACCGGAGTAATACCACTGCCTCACAGAAAACCGGCGTGAAGCAGCCCCTGTGCTGTGTTTCGCTGAGTGAGTGAGGGTACCGGAGGCCCCAAGGGGGAAAGGGATAAAAGGTTGGCAGCGCACTTGTAACTCCACTGGTGTTGCAAGTGTCCATGGGCGGCGGCAATTGCTTACCATCAGGTGATCCGCCTGTTCGCCTGCTACCTATCACATAAAAAAAAAACAGAAAAACTCAGGTACCCGGGAATCGAACCCTTGACCCCAAGCCCACTACCCACTGCGCCACCGAGGCTAAGTATTATGCTAATATTAAACAATACGAAGTGCATTAGTTAGTAATGACAATGGGCGTGAAATACCCATGAATCATCAATACTACTTAATTAATTATTTGTTTTACATACTTGTAGTACGCGCAATGTTCTGTGACTAATTAGTTCATTCATTTAGTATATGTATGTATATGTTACTGTAAAAGCTACGGTAAATCTTAATATATAAGTGAAAATCTTAAGATTTAAAGACATGATTTGGTAAATGTTCCTAAGGCATTCTGAAAATAAGAGAATTTCAAGATTTTTTGGCCGGTCACTGCTCTAACCTAACCTAACCAATATTTTTGTGATGATGATACTGACTAAACTCTAGATAACAAAAAAATATTGGTAAGGTTAGATTAGAACAGTGACCGGCCAAAAATACTGAAATTCTTTTATTTTCAAAAAAATCTCTTAATCTCTTAATTAAAAAGACGAACAGACGGATCACCTGATGGTAAGCGCTTACCGCCGCCCATGGACACCCGCAACACCAGAGGAGTCGCAAATGCGCTGCCGACCTTTCGGGCGAGTTGTCCCATGACCCACTTATCATTAAGAATTACTCTTTGTTTTATTCCTAAAACCAACATCTACCAGCTGACAGTGGTAAAACTAGCATAAACTGAAATCGAATGGAAAAAGCTCGAAAAAATCGTAGTATTTTCGGAATTACTTACATTTACCAACTCATGTCAGTAAATCTTAGGATTTACACTTAAATCTTAAAATTTAAACTTAGTTCGAGCTTTTACAGTAACATACCTATACATAAAGTATCCGTACTTAGGTACTACATTAGTAAGTTGATCAACTTCCGGAAAAAGACATACAGTGCTAAATTTTACATAACGATTCTTATTTTACTTAGCATATTTACTTAACGAAACAAGTAAAGGCTGGCAAGTGATAAATTAATTATTGACTTGTTAAAAATAAGATCATAAATAAAATACGTCCATAGCCAATTTTTACCAGACGAAAACTTTCTCAGTTGATTGGCCGGGTAGTGATCAAGGATATGGCCATATTGGGCTAGTGGTTTCACTTCCTTATATCTTTACAATTAAAAGGATACATCGGTCTTTACCGTTTATTTAGGCGGATATGAGATTCGGCTCTACAAGAATGAGAATATGTGATAAAATGTAAATAAATAAAATACTTAAAAAGAGTTTACATTTTCATTATTTTTACTAAGGGGTGTAAGGAGGTGAACCAACGCCATTCCGCCCCAAAAGCCAACCTCACCTGCCCGCGGTGCATCCTGCCGAATAGCGAACGAGGCTCTGGCGACCGACTGATGGCGGTATAACCATCCAAAACCTCAACGTAGCAAATTAACAGCGTGACGGGCAGCAGCGTCACCAGGGCAATAGCTACGTTCTGCGATCGCCAACCCGTCTGCCCAGCGTGGCAATTATGGGCAAACCCTCCAAATGATAAGACAACAAGGACCACGGGCCCCCAGTTCCCGGTAGTCCCCCTATTCCTAGCTGTGGTGGTGACTTTGGTAACGGCGGGACGGGGGGTGCAAAGAATCTCCGGGAGAAGATCGGCAACCACCAAAACCAACTGAAAGTGGCGACCATTTGGAGAGGCCTATGTCCAGCAGTGGACTGCAACAGGCTGATGATGATGATACTAAGCCTAAGCGCAAACCCCCCATAAAATTCCACCGCATTTTTTTAATTAAACAGCGAGTGACCAATTATAAAGTGGAACAATAGGATAATTTCTGAAGTGTGGGAACTTTTTATGCGCGTGCGCATATTAAAACTTGAACAAAGATCAACACTTGATGTTATCAATTAATCAACAGCCGTCATGCTGCGCCACTTATTCCTTTCGTTAGGCACCAAATCGTAAATGTCAAATGTAAATCATCATTACCATCATCAGCAACCCACACTCGTCCACTGCTGGACATAGGTCTCCCCTAATGCACGCCAACGCTCCCGATTTTCGGCCACTCTCATCCAGCTCACTCCAGCCAGCCTTCGAATGTCGTCATCCCATCTTGTCGCAGGGCGTCCAACACTACGCTTACCGAGTCGCGGTCTCCACTCAAGGATTTAATGGCTCCAACCAAAATCCAAATGTAAATATCTAATAGGTAAGTATTATTTGTCTAGCTTGTCTTAGATTAGACTCTAAACGAAACTCCCTCCGTTTATATGTGTTTGCTTATTTGTTATTTTGTTTTCTTCTTGATGGTGTAAAAACTCAATTAAGTATTATTAAAATCTAAAAGAGTAATTGATCTCGTCACACCGGTCCATCTTAAGTATTATAAAATTAAATAACATTGTCTCTTTACCTAATCACTTGACGTTGGCAGAGTTAAATGTGCTCGTTATTGCACGATCGCAGCCATTATTATAAAAAAAAGTTATCTCTTAGAAATTCGTTTAGTAAATAAATAAATAAATCATGCTTCCATTGACCGATGCCCTCGTTTACCGATAGATCGGTATAACCCCCTATAGTTGATGGCGCATGGCGCTAAAATAGTCACATTTTCCTTAAACCCACAACGCAATATTTAGTTTCTTATACACGAGCAAAGTCCACGAACCTTCGATTTGTCACTTAAATATCGATTTTCCCTACACAAATACCTATGCGTTGACATTAATAACTCTATGACTACAAAATACGTAAGTAGGTACATACCTAATATATGTGACCGTAAAATAATTCGAATTGTAATTGACGAATTTCCTAGGAAGTATGCGGTATTTCCGATGCGTTACAATATTCAAATCTTCAAGAAACTAGCCTATACCTCCCTAAAAGGCCGGCAACGCATCCGCACTCCTTCTGGTCTATCCCGCAGTGGGGACGAGAAACCACGGACGTATATATAGCTTTGACAAGGGGGGTGTCCCACATTGCAAAACCCCCGAACCCCCGAAATTTGCCTAATTGTAATAATCTTTTATAATGCGGCTCTCCCGATTAGTACAATTCAAGGACCGGCTGGACCCAGCGTGCGTTATGTTATTACATGTACGCATTCTTGAAGAACGTGAGGTTGATTTGTTGATTTGCCGTCCTAGGGCTATCTACAATTTGCTACCCCGCGAACCTCTTAATTAAGTCTTCGACCCCTTAATTAAGTCTTGGCTATAGCCGATTCAACCTTATGTCAAACCAGGCCTCAATGGGGGGGGGGTCCGGACCCCCTGGACCTCCCCCCTTATATACGTCCATGCGAGAAACCAACTACAGAGACACATCTTCGCGACTCAACCAGTTATAATCTAACCTAACCGATTTTCAAAAATCGTTTAGTAAATAAATAAAAATTGTTTATTTCGAGCAAACGAGTGGCTCATATGAAGGGATTAGTATTACAAAGATCTAAGAAGCTATGTTAGTATAATAAAATAATAATAAAACTTGGCTGCAGTTTCCTATTTTCCGAAAGTTGATCAACTTTTTTTATGATCTAGGAAGGCAAATGAGCAAGCAGGTTACCTGATGGTAAGTGATATATGCTACACCAGAAGGAGTGCGAATGCGTTGCCGGCCTTTAAGGAAAGTAGGCTTGTTATTAGCTAGGAGTTAACTCAATAATTCCCATATCTTCTTGTTCCCAGGGGTAGTGACATTGAAAAGGTTAGGAAGAAACCACACTGGTTAAAGACATGGTCCCCCATTACACTTCGGGAGAGCCGCATTTCTCCAGATAAACTAAAAATAAAAATGGTTGTAACTTACCCCACATTGTTAGACCGGTTCTATTTTCAAAAACAAAAAATGGCTGTGACATACGGACAGACAGACGGATGGACGGTCAGACAGATTTGACGAATCTATAAGGGTTCCGTTTCTTGCCATTTGGCTACGGAACCCTTATATTTAGTACAGTTTGTTATTATGCGCAAGTTGATCAACTTAAGTACTGTTTGAATTATTTACAGTAACATAGGTATCTAATTAATTTGTGCTAGATGACTATTCTGAATGGGGGCAGCCCCTCGAACTCAGTTGATAGTCCTTTAATCACTTTATAATGAAGTATTGTACGTTTATAATGAAGTATTTTATTGTAAGGTGACTTCGAGCATGCACCTATGGATTTTTTAAATCTATTTGCGTATTTCTACCATTATTTCAGCATTTTCAGCAGCATTTGGAAAGTCTGGTAATTACAATGAAGCGACGCACGTCTGACCTTCGCAACCCAACAGGGAACCAGACCAACTGAATCATGGTTACACATTTCAGAAACTATCCTACACGTGCATATTTCTCACGATGCTTTCCCGATTGGAGATACTGTGGGAGAGCCACGCTTCGGCATGAATGGGCCGGCTCGACCGGAGTGATACCACTGCCTCACAGAAAACCGGCGTGAAGCAGCCCCAGTGCTGTGTTTCGTCGATTGAGTGGTACCGGAGGCCCACCCGGGGGAAGGGGATAAAAGGTTGGCGACGCACTTGTAATTCCACAGGTGTTGCAGGTGTCCTTGGGCGGCGGCAATTGCTTACCATCAGGTGATCCGCCTGCTCGTCTGCTACCTATCACATAAAAAAAAAGATAATGGTAGAATTACGCATATAGATTTGAAAAACCACTCTTGTGACGCTACTGGTGTTGCAGGTATCATGGGCGGCGGCAATAGTTTACCACTAGGTAATCCGTCTGCTCGTCTGCCACCTATCGCATAAAAAACCAAAGGTGCATGCTCGGATCCGAACCCAACTAGGTGCGATCGCTCAGAGTCATTTCAAGAGACAATTATAAAACGATTAGGAAAATTGATGCCAACTAGAAAAAATATGTTAACCTACCCATTGTCTTAAAGTGGCGTATCATGTCTTTATACAAATAAGTACGGTGGCCAGCACATCAAGTTACTACAATCTGTCAAATTTCTTCAATCGAACCTCACTTTTATGTCAAACGTGTTTGGTTCAATATCAACTGAGGAAATTTGACAGATTGTAGTAACTTGGTGTGCTGGCCACTGTACACTCGCGAGCAAACAACTGGTCGGTCTGTCTGTCAGTGTCTGTATGTGAATCGGTAGCTCCCGAACAGATGACCAGATTTCGATTTAGTTTTTTTTTGTTTGAAAGTTATAGTAGTCTACGTTTTACTGTAGAGCCACGCTTCGGCATGAATGGGCCAGCTCGACCGGAGTGATACCACGGCCCCACAGAAGACCGGCGTAAAGCAGCGCCTGCGCTGTGTTTGTCGAGTAAGTGAGGGTACCGGAGGCCCAATTGGGGGAAAGGTGGGCTTGAGTAGTAAATTGCATACCTACATTCAATGTAATGATAGTCCGCTATGGATCATTGACAGTAAAAGAAAAATTAATAGAATCGATAGTATAAGATTATTAGATTAAGCTGAATCCCATCACAGTAGCAACTACTTGATTTCTATGATGGAGGCCTTTGCCCTGCAGTGGGACAGTATATAGGCTGATACTTTACATTCCTCGTAAATTTAAATATCGAATCCGAGATCAATATCGTCCGATCAGAATCGGCACTGTTATTGTCAGTTTTCAAAACATCCTATCTAACAAATTGATTAACATACGATATCGACCCTAAAGCCATGGATATAAGAAAGTATTTTGCGCAAAAACCTATGTTATACAGGCATAGGCTCTTCACCAGTATACTCGTTTGCGTCTGCTAGAAAAAATAGAAACAAAAACAGCGGCATGCCAAAATAAGACAAAAAATTATGTGTCAAACAAACAAGAAGGTAATTAAAGGCTTATATGCCTAGTGGGTCGTTTTTGTCCAACTATTTGGTGAATCAAACCGCAAGTTATCTTTGGCTATCTTCGATGAATCAAAAGTAAATAAAAAGTAAAGAACCTATCTGTTTATACAGGGTGTACTTCTGTGAACATTTACATTCTTTTGACCGTCTTTTTTTTTTGTTTGAAAGTTATAGTAGTCTACGTTTTACTGTAGAGCCACGCTTCGGCATGAATGGGCCGGCTCGACCGGAGTGATACCACGGCCCCACAGAAGACCGGCGTAAAGCAGCGCCTGCGCTGTGTTTGTCTAAGTGAGGGTACCGGAGGCCCAATCGGGGGAAAGGTGGGCTTGAGTAGTAAATTGCATACCTACATTCAATGTAATGATAGTCCGCTATGGATCATTGACAGTAAAAGAAAAATTAATAGAATCGATAGTATAAGATTATTAGATTAAGCTGAATCCCATCACAGTAGCAACTACTTGATTTCTATGATGAGGCCTTTGCCCTGCAGTGGGCTGTGGGACAGTATATAGGCTGATACTTTACATTCCTCGTAAATTTAAATATCGAATCCGAGATCAATATCGTCCGATCAGAATCGGCACTGTTATTGTCAGTTTTCAAAACATCCTATCTAACAAATTGATTAACATACGATATCGACCCTAAAGCCATGGATATAAGAAAGTATTTTGCGCAAAAATCTATGTTATACAGGCATAGGCTCTTCACCAGTATACTCGTTTGCGTCTGCTAGAAAAAATAGAAACAAAAACAGCGGCATGCCAAAATAAGACAAAAAATTATGTGTCAAACAAACAAGAAGGTAATTAAAGGCTTATATGCCTAGTGGGTCGTTTTTGTCCGACTATTTGGTGAATCAACCGCAAGTTATCTTTGGCTATCTTCGATTAATCAAAAGTAAATAAAAAGTAAAGAACCTATCTGTTTATACAGGGTGTACTTCTGTGAACATTTACATTCTTTTGACCGTCTTTTTTTTTTGTTTATTGGCCTGTATTGTGTTCAGGACACAGTTAATTTTGCCAATGTCAAGTGATTAAAGAGACACATTCTGAACGAATAGGGTATTTGACTAATCTCGATATAGTAAAAAATATTTATACTTTTCCAAAATACTGGTAAATAAGAACCAACGGCCAAAATTTTCAGTTAAAAATATAAAGTCTAGCTGGTTTTATGAGCATTCAAAGTTTCATGGGCAAGTCCATTTTTAAAGTATAAAATTTAAAAAAAATAATTATATCATTGAACTACCCGTACATTTTTCACCAACTTTTATTATGAAACCATTTACTTAAACGAAACATTTGATATAGCTACCAAACAAAATTTACTAGACGCGCATACAAGATACGGGCGTGTGACGTCACTTGCCTGTAGCCATTTTGTATAGAGCGTTTTTGGGCTTGCCCAAAATATGTGCTCTTAAAGTTGTGATATCTCAGGTGATTCAAATCAGAATCGAGCAATTCTTTCAGTAATGTTTCTTAAATTGAGAGGTCTTTTGATTAAACACATAATTTTTTTTTGTCAAATACCCTATTGTTCAGCGTCTTTTGGAAATTTGTTTTTTTTTTCGACTCCCTATACAAATCGGATAAATCAAGTGACCGTATTTGTACGAACAGTTGACATTTTTATGCGATTTGCCAATAATCTTTGAATTTTGGGAAGTTGGGAAGAATGGTTAGCAGAACACATAGTTAAAGAGATGTGATTGTTTACAGATACACCCTGTATACTGTCCCATTGCAGGGCAAAGGCCCCCATCACAGAAGTCAAGTCATCGCTACTATGACGGGATTAGGCTTAATCACCACGCTTGCCTAATGATTGGTGATCACAAACCCGAGCTATGTTCGAAAAATTCGAAGCATACTTTTGCTCATACATTTCTGTAATGTCTAGGTTCTTACCCTTAAACTTACTGGCTATCGTATTTAATCATAAGGGTCAACTTTGTTTCAATAATCGTTGAATTATCGACCTTAAGGTAACTATCCAGTTTACAGGCACTTGTATAAGCCGTCCTATAAAAGGTTAAGTTGTGATTTTTTTGCAATAAAGTATCTATCTTACCTATCTATCGCTTTTACCGAAGCTGCACAACAGAACATGCTTTACAACCGGGACCGAACCCGGGTATAACTCTAACTAACAATAACGACTCTTTATAAATAGCTATAATTAAAAACACTTACCTATACAACAAAGATTCCACAATTATAACTTTTCATCCACTTGTTTACAACAAGAAATAAGCACTTTATTCACTTAAATTCAAAACCAGTCCTACCACTTAAGTCTTTTTAACAAAAAAACTTGTTTCAAAAATATCTAAAAAAAACGACACAAATTTATTTGTGACTATATTTGTGTACATTTACGTTATTATTAAAATTTGTTGACATAAAGGCGTATGTCCAGTTGGCCGCTCGAGTGTTCACTGGTTGTGTTGGCCGAGGAAGTCGGCGCTAGGGTTGTCAACCGCAGAATACCGATTTCTCTGTAATCGTTCGACAGTGGAAAGTTCCAGCGCTGGCCCACTTGGGACTGGTTTAGAGTTTTTCCGATTTAGATCTTGATTCACGAGATGTTTGTGGGTTTTCTCATGAGGTGTTTTGGTAAAGGTTTTTTATGATACCCATTTACCCAATCATTCAAACGCTTTTTAACTTCGATAGATAAGGTAATCATTTTGTCAATCATCGATCAGGGGTATTAGAAAATTTAACTAAGTAACTATTAACATGCCGTAAGAAAAAAGGTTTTTTTTTACGCGATAGGTGACTGACTAGCAGACGGATACAATAACAGTAAGTAACCTGATGTGCGGCTGTCTATACATACCTTTACCAAGTCTTCTAACAATCATTCTAAAAACCATTTTGTTCTAGGACTTTTGTTATTCGCAAAACAAAGTTTCAACTTATCATACAAAGTTGGTCACGTGACTTGCTGATTGAGTTTGTATGAATTTCGAAAAATCGTTGAACAAGATGATGTTTGTAGTAGGTACGTGGTTAAAGTGATGTATTTAAATCAACATGTCCTATGAACAAAATCGTAGGTATCTGCTATACGATTCACAGATTACACCTTGTATATTAAAGTCCCAATATTCGGGGCACAAATAGACTTTTTACTGAAGTTGATGAAATAAATCATTTGTTTTCAATGAAAAACTTTAAAACAAATTGGAAAAGCTTTTCAAGAAAGTACTTACTTACATTTGATTACCACGTAAATCTTATCGATATCTTTGTAAGTTAGTTATAACTGTACCCACCTACTAACATAGTTACTAAGAGTACCTACTTTTTTCAAATTAAAACAATTTAAATTAATATTACATAATATTCAATACTTAGACTTTTTTTGTGTTTCTCGAAAGTTGTTATAATTGTAGGTTAACTTACAGGTGACAGCCCTAGCCCGGCCGCCATTAATGACAGATAAGCGGTATGCGCGCGCGTCACAGGTGCGCACGCATAGCGCGCCGCGCGGCTTCGCTCGCTTCCGCGATGATTTGCGATTCGCGAATCATCGGTATCGGTATAAAAGTAAAGGTTGAATTTTAAAGGTGAAAGAAATTATATCTAATGTGCCAAGTTCAATGTTAAGACCTACTTGGCTAGTTTTCATATAAAAATGGCAACCAACCGCATTAATTCGTGAATGAGAATTAGCCAAGTTTTTTCAACATTGAACTTAGCATCTAATTTATAGATAATTTCTTTTGACAATAAACTCAAAAAACAAAACTTTTTAAAAGCTTGGCTCCCATTTTACATCTGTTTTTGATGGGATATAAGTACCTACATTAACATCTAAATACTTACTTTACTTTATCCAGCAGTAACTTTGCATAAATTGGTTCATATTTAAAAACAAATCTATCCACATTGGAGCTTCATTAATCATGCGAGGTTCGAGGGGGAGAGGGGTATAAAAACATCACGAAATATCACAAGGAGTGGCGTAGTAATATAATACGAGTATTATTTTTTTCGGCAAAAATGCCAAAAACACATCATTTGATTAATGGACAGCCCCATTGAAATAAAAAAAAAAACATTATGTTTGATTTATTATACAAGTCAGCTGTACCTAGTATCAACGGCAGGCCATGCCATAGAAAAAAATAAGGATTTCAAAAATGACTGTTTTAAGGGTCTCGGCCTTTGAGCTTAGTATGTACGGACAGTCTGTCAAATT
The DNA here is from genome assembly GCA_014851415.1 of Cnaphalocrocis medinalis. Lineage (NCBI taxonomy): Eukaryota > Metazoa > Arthropoda > Insecta > Lepidoptera > Crambidae > Cnaphalocrocis > Cnaphalocrocis medinalis. Next base: position 6,768,172 of record CM026302.1, read on the forward strand.
TCCTCAGTTGATATAGAACTTTGACAATCTGTAAAATTTCCTCAGTTGATATTGAACCAAACACGTTAGACATAAAAGTGAAGTTCGATTGAAGAAATTTGACAGATTGTAGTAACTTGATGTGCTGGCCACTGTACTTAGAAAACCTAAAAATATATATATTGTAGAAAAAAAATTAGTTACTATAGCGGCGGCTGTAGCATCATGCTGAGGCTGAACCTTGTTGGCCGCAACTTCTGTTTCCCTTGTTTTGTCTTGTTGTCTGTGTAAATGTTGTGGTCAATAAATGTTTTCTTACTCTTACTAGGTTTTGATTTAGAACAGCCTTAGTGAATGAGTCTGGGTGTAAAAGAAAATAATAAAAATCTGTTGTGTAAATATAAAGCACTTTATTCTTCATCGATATAAAAATACATTGTGACATTACTTAGGCAATAGGTATACCTATTGGGACTTTGGATTTTAACCCCCTTATTACAAATCGTTGCCTAAAGTTAATCTGGTTTAAAACTGGAGACCTATTTTTGAATTGTCGTTTCATTAAAAAATGTGGTGACTCGCATGATTTTTGACATCCGCATTTTTGAATCATTCGAAAAACTTGCATGCCCGAATATAATGCAACAATTGGGTATTTGACTAAAATGTTTTTATGTGTTTAATCAAAATACGCCTCAATTTAAGAAACATCGTCAAAAGAATCACTGGATTCTCATTTGAACTACTTTATGACAACTTTAAGAGCACATATTTTGGGCAGGCCCAAAAACGCTCTATACAAATGGCTATTGAATTGTGACGTCACAACTCAAACTTCTGTGTGCGTGTCTACTAAATTTTGTTTGGTAGCTATATCAAATGTTTCGTTTAAGTAAATGGTTTGATAATAAAAGTTGGTGGAAAATGTACGGGTAGTTCAATGATATAATTATTTTTTTAAAATTTTATACTTTTAAAATGGACTTGCCCATGAAACTTTGAATGCTCACAAAACCAGCTAGACGTTATATTTTTAACTGAAAATGTTGACCATTGGTTCTTATTTACCAATATTTTGATAGAGTATCAATAGTTTTTACTATATCGAGATTAGTCAAATACCCAATTTTAATTTTAAGACTTGTTACCAACTTTCACAACTTGACATTCATAAGTGTTCTATAAGGACTTTAACTGAATAAAGAATATTTCATTTCTACTTTTATTACGTAAATAAATTATTTGATTTGATTTTTAGATATTATCAATACTTTTTTACACATATTTCACAAATTAATGCCCGAAATGGGTAAACTGTTGAAACATATACCCTATACCTATTAGTATATTATACCAACCATTGTATGTACACCGTTTGAGATAATAAATAATTAACATATCTTATTTTTATACCATGACTAACTTTAGTCTTCATTATGTAATATGGGGGTTAATATTTTGGCAATTTTTATAGATACGAGTATTCAGGGTCTGGGTGTATCGAGCATTTAAATCCTTTTAACCATATCTTCCACCAACTATTTTAGACAACTTTTGTTTTCTGACTGGCAACATTTTAGACAACTTTTGTTTTGTGACTGGCAACATTATATGATATCAAGTCGGTCACGTGACTTGTTCATTTTATATGTAGAGTAAAGTATGTATACTCTGATTCATAATCATGTAAAGTAAACTGACAGATGTCAATGTGTCATCCCCATACATTATCACTCAATTTGACAGATGTAAGATGTCAAAATGTATGCAAACTTCACATTTGCATCTGTCAGTTTACATGATTATGAATCAGAGTATAAGTAAAGTATCAGCCTATATGTAGCATAAAGTATGTTTCGAATTTTTCAAACATAGCTCGTGCTTGTGATCACCAATCCGCTTTAAGCCATCGTGGTGATTAAGCCTAATCCCATCATAGTAGCGATGTCTTGATATCTATGATGGAGGCCTTTGCCCTGCAGTGGGACAGTATATAGGCTGATAGTTGACTTTTTTATTACTTTTTTACATGAAATTAAAGGCCTAAAAATAATGAAAATATTTTTGGCTTCAAAGTATGTAATACTGACAATATAATATTTACTAACAAAATTGATACTACAAAGATTAAGGCAAGTTTAATACACTTGAGAACAAAATTAAAGGAACACACTAAAATACCACTGGTTACAAAATACCGATATTCGGATACGGCAGCCAATCTTAAAGATCAGCCACGTACGCTTATTATAGTGATCAAGTGTGTGCGCAAACACAGGTATACGCTCTATTCCTCTTAATTCGATGGGACACCAAACTGTCACGACTAACCTAACACGTGCAGTTGACTAACCACATTATATCAATTACTTTCAGAAGTTATCCTTATACAGGAGGGTAGAGCCATAATATTATAAAAACTAAAAAAACAGAGTATAGGAAACGTGCGAATTAACTGTGCTGCCACTGGCGCCATCTATTATTGGCTTAATATTTTTTCGTCCAGTCAAGTTTAGTCAGTATAATCATCACAAAAATATTGTTTTGGTTAGGTTAGAACAGTGACCAGCCAAAAAATCTTGAAATTCGCAGGCGAGTTTTTTTTCGGGCGAGTTTTCCCCTAAGCCATCTATTTGAACATAATTTGCCCTGTTAGTCTATACAAAGTGCTGCCACCTACAATCACTGCACGTACCCTGCAGTTTTTAGTAGTTTGGAAGACGTCGCTAAAACGCCACAAGGCCCAGACAGCAGACATAATAGAAAATCAATTGTTCATGCCTTTTAAAAGGCTATTGGGTCATAGGACGTTAATAAATAGTACACTGTACAAAAAATACATTATACTCTGGTTTTTAAACATGTAGTAACTGACAGATGCAAATAACAAGTTTCTATACATTTTGACTTTAAACAAAGGATCAAATTTGATCTTTTGTCTAAGATTTTGACATTTTGCATCTGTCAAATTGAGTGATAATGTATGGGGATGACACATTAACATCTGTCAGTTTACTCCACATGTTGAAAAACCAGAGTATAGGTACTTATTATTTTTTGTGTTCCTCTAATTTTGTCCTGCAGTGTAAATAACAAAATACATTTAATACTAGTTATATTTAAGCCTATATTTGATAATTAAAGCTTCCACGACATCATAACGCGTACAAAAATGCCCTTATATATAATATTTCCAATTTTTACAGAAGAGTTCGTTAACCTACGCGCTAGGCAGTATATCATAACGTGTCTCTAACGCACACATTCTTCAACAATATGCTGGCGACAAGCGAGCAAACGGCTCACCTGCCGGGCTAACATGCGCACCACGAGATAATTTTGTCGACACTCGTATTGCGTCGGCGCAAGTTGCTTCTCGCATCACCTGACTTGAGCGATGAGCGGGATAGAACGAACGCTCTCGCGAACGAGAGTCGCCAAAATTTTGTCGCGGTGCGCATGTTAGCCCGGCTGATATATCGACCATTAGCATCTGCAAGATCAGAAAGGTCCCTGATGCGTTGCCGATCCATTTTATAAAACTATTACATATTTTGATAATGGAGTATTTTATACTTTTTTTATGTATAAACGTTTCATGACAATTTAATTATAAAACGTCTCTTTAATGGTGGACGAATTACGAATTGAACCGATAGGGAATTGCTCAACTTTAAATTGGCTCAACTGCGAATTGGTTCAACTGTGAATAGACCCAACTGCGAATTGGCTCAGCTGCGAATGGGCTCAACTATGAATTGGCCCAACTGCGAATTAGCTTAACTAAGAATTGGGCTAGCTGCGTATTCGGCGAATTGTCTCATGGCTCAACTGTAAATTGGCCTAACTGCGAATTGGCTCAACTGTAAATTGGCCCAACTGCGAATTGGCCCAACTGCGAATTGATCCAACTGCAAATTGGCTCAATCGCGAATTGGCCCAACTGCAAAATGGCTCAAATACAAATTTGGTGATTGGCTTCAAATTAACCACGTATTTTTCACAGTTGGACCAACAGCGCTTCTAACCATCTTAATTCTTCTATCGGCCCATTCGGTCGTGTATCAACACGCGCAGAAGTCCTTCGTCTTGGCCTTGTACGCCGCCTCGTCCCTGAGGAGTTAGGCTGGTTGAGCTGGAACTGGTTCAGCTGCGAATTGATTCAGCTGCGAATTGGTTCAGCTGCGAATTGGCTCAGCTGCGAATTGACTTAACTATGAATTGGCCCAACTGCAAATTGGCTCTACTGCGAATTGGCTCAACTGCGAATTCGACCATTTTTGGCTCAACTGTGAATTCGCAGAATTGGCTCAACTGTGAATTGGCCCAACTGCGAATTAGTTCAACTAAAAATTTCATGATTGGCTCCAAATTAACCAAGTGATTTTCACAATTGGACCAACATCGCTTCTAACCATCTTAATGCTACCATCGGCCCATTCGGTGTATCAACACGCGCAGAAGTCCTTCGTCTTGGCCTTGTAAAGCAAGTTGGGCAAGAACTGGCTCAGTTGCGAATTGGCTCAGCTGCGAATTGGCTCAACTGGCAAATTGGCTCAACTGTGAATTGACCCAACAGCAAATTGGCTCAACTGCAAATTGGCCCAACTGCCAATTGGCTCAACTAAAAATTTGGTGATTGGCTCCAAATTAACCACGTCATTTTCACATTTAGACCAACAGCGCTTCTACCTATCTTAATGCCTCCACCGGCCCATTCGTGTATCAACACGCGCAGAAGTCCTTCGTCTTGGCCTTGTACGCCGCCTCGTCCCTGAGGAGTTGGGCGCGGAGCTCCTCTACACTCTTCATCAGCTTGTAGTCTGCTGCGCAGTCCTCTACTATCTTCTGGAATAGCTCCTCTGGAAATTAAATTAATTAGATCTTAATGCTGAATTGTTTATTGCATTTATAGGGTACAAACAAAAAATATTAATTTTACCTGGTACTCATACCATAGTTTGAGATCAGGTTGATTGGTGTGATTGCCTGGCGCATTTATTTATTTATCTATACTATTTATAAAGGGATAACTTCTATAGACAACGACAAGGCTTATAGGTAAACCGAAAACACGAAACGCTTGCGCGATGTAATTGGACACAGCGCCATCTATTGGTTCGTTTCTGAATTACGGTCCCGAAGCGAAGTGAGAGTATTAATGAGAGTATTAATGACTGGCCGGATGGCTCATTAGGTAGTGACCTTGCCCCATACATCAAAGGTCGTGGGTTCGATCCCCACCCTGGACAAACATTCGTGTAATGAACACTTGTGTTTTTTCAGTGTCTGGGTGTTATGTGTGTATTTAAGTATTATATTTGTGATCCTCTGTTATCTGATATCTGTGATACAAGTGCTTAAGCTACTTAGTCAACCCCCCCCCCCCCCCCTCTCCCTCTTCACTCGTTTATCAATATTACTAGCGGCCGCCCGCGACTTCGTACGCGTGGAGTTAATTATTGACACTTACCGTCATATTTTGGACAATCCACACAATTTATTTTTATAAATTGTAGCCTATGTGTTATTCTGATGTGTAAGCTATATTGTGGTAAAGTTTCATTCAAATCCATTCAGTAGTTTTTACGTGAAAGAGTAACAAACATCCATACAAACTTTCGCCTTTATAATAGTTGTAGGATTATACTGACCAACATTCTCGCCCGTCTTGCTGGAAGTCAGGAAGTGCCCCCTCAGCCCCTGAGAGTAGGTGGCTACGATATCCTCAGGCACCTCCCTGGCTGCAGCACCAGAGTCCAGCAAGTCCTTCTTTGTCCCACATAGGTATACTTTACACTCCTGGAAGAGAGAGAGAAGTATACGCCGTTAAATTAAAGTAAAAAGTAAAGTCTAAAAAAAAAGTAAAAAGTAAAGGTTGTCTGGAAGAAATCGCTACATGCGATAAGACCGCCTTATTGTTCTGTCTATAGCTGTTGCTCCACTCATGTATTCTATTTCTGTGCAATAAAGAATATCTATCTATCTATCTATCTAAGTATCAGCCTATATACTGTCCCACTGCAGGTTAAAGGCACAAAATAATCACACACAGAAGGTAGACTCAGCCTGATTTTAAATTTAGAAGAGTTCGTTGACATATGCTAGGGTTGTTCCCCGGCATGAGTACATAAGCGCGCGGCCTCTACCACAGACTTCGACAGTTCGACAATCTTAGGTCATATAGGCTACGATTAAAATGGTCGAAAAGGCGTATTTCCCCGTTATTTTGTGCCACGACCTTTGGCGTATGAGGCAGGCTCACTACCAAACGCGCCATCGCCAACGATATGTTAAATGTTACTATTGGTTGAAAAGTTGCTAGGCCTACAGGTTTTTTTTATGTGATAGTTGGCAGACGAGCAGACGGATCACCTGATGGTAAGCAATTGCCGCCGCCCATAGACACTTGCAACACCAGTGGAGTTACAAGTGCGCTGCCAACCTTTTACCCCCTTCCCCCCCGGGTGGGCCTCTGGTACCCTCACTCCCTCGGCGAAACACAGCACAGGGGCTGCTTCACGCCGGTTTTCTGTGAGGCAGTGGTATCACTCCGGTCGAGCCGGCCCATTCATGCCGAAGCGTGGCTCTCCCACGGTTAAATAACGATATGTTAAATACTGGCAATGGAGGTCTCTATGGGCGGCGGCAATTGCTTACCATCAGGTGATCCTTGCATCAGGAGTGGCAGTGGGCTGGCCCTATCTGCCGCAGAACTGACAACCGTTGGAGACGTAAAGTCCTTGAGTGGAGAACGCGACTCGGTAAACGTAGTGTTGGACGCCGTGCGACAAGATGGGATGACGACATTCGAAGGCTGGCTGGAGTAAGCTGGATGAGAGTGGCCGAAAATCGGGCGCGGTGGCGTGCATTAGGGGAGATCTAGGTCCAGCAGTGGACGAACGTGGGTTGCTGATGATGATGATGATGACTCAATTGTTTATTGCATTTATAAATAAAAAAAAATCTGTTTAGGGTACAAACAGATGGTAAATATACAAAATAAATACAAAAACATTTATTTCTGTTTCTTACAACATAATTTATTATAGTGGTTGGAGCCCCATTTAACCCCTTAATAGGCAGTAGGTATAAATAATATTTATTGGTTTTGGACCTTATCTCCAGCATATAAGGTTCAAAATATGGTATCTAACATATAGACACAGCCCCATAAAGGGTTAAGCAATTATTTTGCTTGTGATAGGAGATTCTGCTATTCTACATCAGTACAATAAACATTAGTAAGAAATTCTTAAAAAATCATAAAGTGAACTATACTCAGACACTTACCAACATTCTCGCCCGTCTTGCTGGAAGTCAAGAAGTGTCCCCTCAGCCCCTGAGAGTAGGTGGCTACGATATCCTCAGGCACCTCCCTGGCTGCAGCACCAGAGTCCAGCAAGTCCTTCTTTGTCCCACATAGGTATACTTTACACTCCTGGAAAAGAGAGAGAAGTAGACACCGTTAAATTATAGTTGAAAAAAAAAACTAGCACGAAAAAGGCCTCCTTGCGTGATCGTGTCAGAAATGATGAGATCCGCAGGAGATCTAAGGTCACGGACATAGCACAAAGAATTGCGTGGCTGAAGTTGCAATGGGCAGGGCACATTGCGAGGAGAACAGACGGCCGTTGAGGTGGAAAGGTCCTTGAGTGGAGGCCACGCGCAGGAGGCCGCAGCCGTGGCAGGCCTCCCACCAGGTGGACTGACGATCTGGTGAAGGTCGCGGGAGTCCTTTGGATGCGGGTGGCACAGGACCGATCTGTGTGGAGAACTTTGGGGGAGGCCTATGTCGCTGCTTCACGCCGGTCTTCTGTAAGGCCGTGGTACCACTTCAGTCGAGCCAGCCCATTCATGCCGAAGCGTGGCTCTCCCACATTCAACGTCGTAACGCCCAGACATCAGACACAATGGAAAATCAATTGTTTTATGCCTTTTAAAAGGCTTTTTTGTATTTTTTTTTTCAGAGATAGGGGGCAGACGAACAGACGGATCACCTGATGGTAAGCGATTACCGCCGCCTATGGACACCCGCAACACCAGAGGAGTCGCAAATGCGCTGCCGACCTTAACCAGGCTAAGTACCATATGAGACCACCAGATTTTGAACTTTATGCAGTTATGATAAGGTTGAAAACCAATGAAGAAAAAAATTGCTAGTGGCCTGGTTAAGGGTTAAGAAGGAATACGCTCGCTTGTTAAAGGTTTGAGGCTTATGGGCCTTACGCCGTTAAATGAGGTCTGTCTTATCACAAAGTTCTCAGGCCAAATGGTTACCTCCTCGACGGTCCGTAGCTCCTGCAGCCAATGTCGCAAGCGCGCCCAAGACTCGAGGCTGCCCGGCTCGTAGCACAGAATGGCTGCGTGCGCGCCTCTGTAGTACATACGCGTCATCGCTTCGTATCTGGAAATCCATACTAATATAATAAATGCGAAAGTAACTCTGTCTGTCTGTCTGTTACTCTTTCACGCCAAAACTACTGAACGGATTTAAATGAAATTTGGTATACAGATGATCTAGACCCTGAGAAAGGACATAGGCTACTTTTTATTGCTAAAAGGGAGTTGTAAGGGATTAAAAGGGGGGTAAAAAGTTACTTTTCCACGCGGACGAAGTCGCGGGCGGCCGCTAGTACATTATAAATGGTAGTACGATCCCAAGGTACATAATCCGTAGGGCACACAGGTACTCCTTCCTTACAAACTTTTAACTGTGGGAGAGCCACGCTTCGGCATGAATGGGCCGGCTCGACCGGAGTGATACCACTGCCTCACAGAAAACCAGCGTGAAGCAGCTCCTGTGCTGTGTTTCACCGAGTGAGTGAGGGTACCGGAGGCCCACTCGAGGGGGAAGGGGATAAAAGGTTGGCAGCGCACTTGTTGCATGTGTTCATGGGCGGCGGCAATTGCTTACCATCAGGTGATCCTTGCATCAGGAGTGGCAGTGGGCTGGCCCTATCTGCCGCAGAACTGACAACCGTTGGGGTAAACGAGTTCTGGAGTGGAGACCGCGTCTTGGTAAACGTAGTGTAGGACGGCCTCAGGCCAGATGGAGTGACGATCTGCGCAAGAGGACTGGCTGGAGCTGGATGCGAGTAGCCGAAGATCGATCAAAGTGGCGAGCATTTGGAGAGGCCTAAGCCTAAGTCCAGTGGACTGCAACAGGCTGATGATGATGACGTCAAATAACGTTACGATTCCACCGCCATCACTCAACCGTTATCATTTCGATTTGTTGAAAAGTTGTTAGACCTACAGGTCTGTCACGTATCACAAAGTCCTCAAGCCAAATGGTTACCTCCTCGACAGTCCGTAGCTCCTGCAGCCAATGTCGCAAGCGCGCCCAAGACTCGAGGCTGCCCGGCTCGTAGCACAGAATGGCTGCGTGCGCGCCTCTGTAGTACATACGCGTCATCGCTTCGTATCTGGAAATACATTATAAATAGTAGTATGATCCCAAGGTACATAATCCGTAGGGCAAACAGGTACTCCTTCCTTACAAACACCCAAAAGCACATTCACCCATATGAACACTCAAATGCACATACTTACACACACGCACACACACAAACACGCAGACACACATACACACGCACACACACACACACATACATACGCACACACACACTCACCCATTCTACTTTCAACTAGTTATTAAATCTAAGATAGCCGTAAGGGAAAACTTCGAAACATACTTTTGCTTGACCCGGTAATCGAATCGAACCAATCGATCGACCCTGAGATCACAGCCTAGTAGTTGAACCAATAGACTAATGAGTGCAACGGAGGCCCAATATAGGGAAAGGGGGTTAAAGCTTGGCAACGCACTTGTGACTTTACCGGTGTTGTAAGTGTCTATCAGCGGCAGCTATCGCTTACCATCAGGTGACCTGTCTGCTTGTCTGCCACCTATCACATAAAAAAAATCATCAAAATGAGCAAAATTAATAATCTACTGTTCCATACATTATTATAAGAGAATATTGTTTTTTGTATGGACCAGCTGATTTTATTACAAATACAAATACTTTATTTACAGAACGCATGGACGGTAACATAATCCCTCACCGTTCACTTCCAGCGGTGTCCCAGATCCCAACGTTGTAGTCTTTGCCATCTGAATGCAGTGTTTTAGCGCAAAACGCTGCACCAATTGTCTGCAACCATAATTCAATTCATGTATTAGGTACTTACCTACAAAAATGTCCAAATTAATAAATAACAATAATAATTCAAAATTAAGTTCAGCGTAAGAAAAGACTAGTCACTTGCAGATTAAGGTAAACACCTCTTATCACCAATACATTTGTTTCATACGAATCTTAATGAATCACTGCCAACCACGTTTAAGTTCGCAAAGGTCAAAATAGCACGCAAAACTTGAAAACAATGTCTATAAAAACACAAAACAAAACCTTGTTGAGAGACATACAAAATCCATCTTTAATGACAAAAGTCCTTGATTAAAATGACGATGAATCAACTTACATTCTGGTACGGAGTTCCGGAATTAAATCTGCAATTCACAAAACGCAATACAAGGCTCGTTTTACCCACATGCTCACTGCCTAGCAAAACTACTTTAAAATCGCATCTACTCATTTTAGATACATGAATAAACTTATACACTGGCTTCAACTCATTAGTTTGCTACACAAACAAGTTTTTTAACGATACACGTAATTATTTTGATCTTAATTATTTAACAAACAATCACTTTTCATAATGCACGCCCGCTGGATCAACAACAAAACTGAAGAAAACAAATCTGATTTTGATTGATGTTTAATGACAAGGACAGATACAAAAACCGGCCAAGTGCGAGTCGGGCTCGCGCACAAAGGGTTCCGTAGTTACAGTTAAATCAACCTATCTCAAAAACTATAAGAGATACTTTGATCAAACCAAAAATCGTTGAAAGAGTTAATTAGCATGCATCACCTCTATTTTTTTTAGAATTTTATACCCCGTAGTTATAAAAATAGAGGGGGGGGGGACATACTTTTTACGACTTTGAGAGCTGATATCTCAAAACCGTTCACTTTAAGAAAAATGTTTTTTAGAAAACTTTATATCATTTTAAAAGACCTTTCCATTGATACCCCACACGGGTATGTACATCGAAAAAAAAAATTTCATCCCTCAGTTACATGTATGGGGGGCCCCACCCCCAATTCTTTTTTTTACTATTTAGTGTCATATTTTTGTAGCGGTTCATACAACACATATTCCCATCAAATTTCATCACTGTAGTACTTATAGTTTCCGAGTAAATCGGCTGTGACAGACGGACAGACGGACAGACGGACATGACGAAACTATAAGGGTTCCGTTTTTGCCATTTTGGCTACGGAACCCTAAAAATGACATTGAACATAAGAATCACAGAGAATAAAAGTATTCAATTGAACTGCATCAATTGTTCAACTGAATCGATTCTATAGTGTATGTATGTATTAAGAAAGTTAAAATCTAGTTTCAAAATCAACATCATGCTATCACCATATTAAGTTCTATTAAAGAAATCTAAATTGGTCTCAGCATCTCATCTTGGTTTCTAGCTTTATATCCATCTAACTAAAGCGTCAATTAAGACATGAAATTAATTTTGATGGCATTGCCGGTGATGATAGGGTATGGTAGCCCCATTGGTTATAAAGCATGGGAACTTCGTTAGTTCTTCTCCAACAATCTTTCTTGAGGCGTTTAAGAAAAAGACTTTCTTGACGCTTTTACCTGTGGCTGCGTATTCTATTCTATTCGATTATTTACCCTTGTTATAATATATTGTAATTTTTATATCAAGTACTGAATAAATTATTTCTATTCTATTCCTTTCTATTCTAATTCCACCAGCTTGGGCACCCAAAAGGAGCCCCTAAGTGTATACTTATGAGGGGCTCCAACGACGATCGATCGATGATTTCCAACCCCTTACGGCACTCCGTAAGGGGTTGGAAATCATCGAAATCCTCGTGATGACCAGCATTAAAGATCCCCTCTCGACATCATTAGTTATATCCACAGCTAAACGACAAGCAAGCAACAAGAAACACTACGTCCGTGTCAAATCGATTTAATTCTTGGCAGGAATTCTAAGCAAATAGGTAGTTCAATCTAATTTGCTTGATGTCTGTATTTAAAAGATTTTGTCATGTATGTAATATTTATTTTATTCTACCCTCAATAGTAATTGACTTGAGACGTGGATGTTCAATTAAAAAAAGACAAACTAATTGAAATAATCCAATTCAAACGTACACACCACTAGTCAACAAACAATTCTATCATGTGACAGTTAAAATGTTGCCACTTTAGAATTATTATTTGTACAGCGATGTAAACGTTTAATTTTTATCTCTTTCCCACACACACTGGAGCATTATTATAACGTCTCTTTTTAACCAACTGATTAAAAGTTCACAGTAAATTAAGCATTGATGAATGAAATTAAGTAAGAAATTGTTTCACTGTGATCTACCAGCTCTTTTCATACTACATACTTGCCTGAAAAACACTCACTATGTATGTTTGCCGAGTGATTGAGGGAACTGGAGACCCAATCCGGGAAGAAGGGGAGTAGAAGAAGAGGAGGAGAGATGTGTCTGTAGGTGGCAGCAATCGCTTACCATCAGGTGGTCCGTCTGCTCGTATGCAACATTATCCCATAAAAGAAAACACTTTTGAGTTGAAAATATTTGTTTATTAATGAGTTTTACCAACAATATCTACTTCTTTCTTAACATTAGCAGACTTGGTAAAATAGTTTGATGGATTAAATTTTATAAATGAAAAGAAAATGTCATAATTAAAATGCGAGTAAGACTAGTTAACTAATTTATATTTTGTTAAATATGTGTACTATTAGGTAGGTATAATTATCCTACTACTATTATAAAGGCGAAAGTTTGTATGGATGTTTGTTACTCTTTCACGTAAAAACTACTGAATGGATTTGAATGAAACTTTACCGCGTTATAGCTTATATATCAGAATAACACATAGGCTACAAATTTTGAGGTTTCTACGAACCTGAAGTCCACGCGAACGAAGTCGCGGGCAAAAGCTAGTATACCTATATACTAGGTTGTAAGCATACTAGTCTTAAGTTTTTATAAAAAATAATATTTTCCATAACCCTTTCGTCCCTTTTAATCTTATCCTTGAGTTCAAGTTTATTATCGAGTTGTGAGTGAGTGACAAAAGAAATTGGGTATTGGATCCTAGCTAACTGAACCACCTACATAACGTCATGATTTGTAAATGATACCAACGATTTATTTATACCATGACGAACTGAAGTTAAATTAGGACGAAGGAGGTTTTGGATTTCAATTTGGAGCAATCGAGAAGTGATTATGTATCGTGCAGAGATTTAAATCGTGGTGTTTATCAAATCAGTATTTCTTCAAACTATTAATAGTTATGGTAATAGAATGGAACAAAAAATTGAATAGGTACTTAAGCAACCGACTAGACAGACTAGAATAAACATAATGTGTTTATTTATTATGATGATACCAGAATAATTTACTACTTTGTGATCAGATAACAATATCGCCGTCTCGCTCCAATATCCATCGGTTGCGATCTAACAAAAGTATTGATTATTCATTCTGTAGGTCAGAGAACCGATCGATTTTCCTTTGTTGTCGAAACTTTAGATTTTTTAAAGAGAATAGTGAACCATGTAGCAAATATTATCACTATAGTGGTTAATAACACAAGCACGAGAATAAGCGGCCTGTTATTGAATATTATGAATGCAAAACACTTAATTTCAATTTCGGTCGGTCTCGTCCATATATGATTAACAATTATTTATTAATAAAATAATGACGTTGTAAGTTTAATATTTGCACAAAGTATACATACTTACTTTAGCGTGGCATTAAAAAATATCGAAATTTAAAAGTTAGAAAGGTCGAAATTCTTAAGCTCGAAGTTAACCCCGAATAGGCAGTATTCACAAATATCTTTCACAAGTGTTTCTGATGGTCCTGGGGCCCGTAGTGGATTGGCCTTCGACACTATAAGTCGCCATTCCTCTCTATTTTGGACCACAGCAGACCAATCGTCAATTGGCGGCCCACGCTGGTCCTTTCTCATTCCACCCCTCCAGCGATACCTACGATGTCCAGTTGGGTGCCACCCCTTTGGCCATCCCATATGTGCTCTCTTCAACGCTCGATCTCCGTGCACTCTTTTCAAGTGTGCAATCCAACTAACGCAGATTTTTTATCTTTCCAATTATGTTGAGTTCGATGAATAGCTAATTGACAGGTACCAACGTTTCATCCATACCTACTAATATTATAAATGGGAAAGTGTGTCTGTCTGTTTGTCTTTCTTTCACGGCAAAATGGAGCGACGAATTGACGAGATTTTTCAAGTGGAGATAGTTAAAGGGGTGCAGGGTAACAGCTACTTTTTCCCCTTTTCTAACCCCCCAGGCAAAAGCTAGTAATAAATATATGAAACTCTTCCTCTGGGACTTGGATCCTTTTTTGAAAACAAACTAATGAAAAATACATGAACTTCTGCAAATGTGTAGGCTACGCGTTGCCGGTCATTGCTCAGTAGTCGATGTATGATAAGCTTGAAAACTATACAATCAATTTCAAAAACAATTTTAGTATTAGAATGCTACATTATTTTAATACTAGCGGCCGCCCGCGATTTCGTACGCGTGGAGTTAATTATTGACACTTATCGTCATATTTCGGACAATCAACACAATATATTTTTATAAATTGTAGCCTATGTGTTATTCTGATGTATAAGCTATATTGTGGTAAAGTTTCATTTAAATCCATTCGGTAGTTTTTACGTGAAAGAGTAACAAACATCCATACATCCTTACAAACTTTCGCCTTTAAAATAGTAGTAGGATAAAAGCTCGACCTATAACTTGAAATGGCGAGCCAACTGGTTGTTATAATTTCAATGTTCACAACAACAGACTGCTCATTAAGAACATTTTTGTGATTCCCAGAATATCACACTAATATTATAGGGTGTATCTGTGAACATTGACATCCCTTTAACCACGTGTTATATCTGAACAACATTTAATCAGTAACTTTCCAAATTCTTCAAAAATATTTCGGCTGCCCATACAAAATGACCAAGTCACGTGACCGACTTTGTAAGGAAAGATGATTTTTTTATGCGAATTTTTAAAAGTCATAGAATAAAATGTTGCTCAGAATGGTTGATAGAACAAGTATTATTAAAGATTTTAACATAGGTACACATTTGATAGCAGACTTATCTTCTACACTTCTTACTTACTAAGTAAATTATTAAAAAGGGGCGTGAAGCAGCCCCTGTGCTGTGTTTCGCCGAGTGAGTGAGGGTACCGGAGGCCCACCCGGGGGGAAGGGGATAAAAGGTGGCAGCGCACTTGTAACTCCACTGGTGTTGCAGTGTCCATGAGCGGCGGCAATTGCTTACCATCAGGTGATCCGCCTGCTCGTCTGCTACCTATACCATAAAAAAAAAAAAAAATATTAAAAAGTTTTAAGTCCTGGTTTTTGCTTCCAAGTACGAAAACTAGGTTTTAGCCCGATTAAGCCCAAAAATTTTAATGAGAAATATCCTTAACCAACGCATTAGGTTTCCATAAAAACTTTATTTAGATCTACTTCAACATTTATACATTTATGAATGTGCAAGTAATTAGAAGAGTCATGTTCTTCCTGTTGTTTGTTTTCAAACTCTATGTAAAGTAGCTATGAATAATACTTATAAATTGCATTCTGTGAAATAATTTACTTGTTCACTGAAAGCTTCTTAATATTGTTGCCATTTCGACAATGCTATCTTAAAATAGCATTACAAAACAAATACTTCAAAAAACAGATTTTAGGAATTAGGTCATTTTAATTTTCACTTTACGTTACTCAATAGGAAGCATGATAATTATGCGGGTATTTATGCTAATAAAACATTTAGGTATGTATTTGAAATGGTTTGATTCATTGATGCATGTAGCAGAGATTTTTAACAATTAAGTTAATGATCGATAAGCCATTATTTAAGTACTTAATACTTAAGTATTTGCTCCATTCTACTGACACATGCGAAAATTTATGCTGTAAGTAGTTCAACATTCATCAGTTTTCTATTACGTCTTTTATATACCTACGTAAGTACCGGCGAAAGTTATCGCGTGATGGTTGGATTCAGGATCTTATTTTTTTTATGAAATAGGGGACAGACGAACAGACGGATCACCTGATTGATGGTGAGAAATTACCGCCGCCCATGGACACCAGAGGAGTCGCAAGTGCGCTGCCGACCTTCTATGAAGGAATACGCTCGCTTTTTAAAGGTTTGCAGGTTCATTTAACTAAAATAATTTAATTTAAAACAAATCATCAATCCGACACGCTTTCCTATTATGAGACAAAATACTGTGTAAGAAAAAAAATTGAGTTATATTCATCAATGAAAAAATTGTAAATTATGAAACAATATTGATTAAAATTAATTGTTTTTAACATCGTAAGACCCAAAAGCCTTTTGGGTCTTACGATGTGTGATTTGGGTGATTTGTGGGATTTTTTTTAAAAGACAAAACAATTATTGATTTTCTATTGTATCTTCTGTTTGGGGGTCTGGGTTAAACATTCCAAACTTTTATTGAAATAAAAATAATGTCTTTTGTTACATACGTATTGTCCATAATTTATTTGCATAGTACACTTTATAATTGTTAAATTGAAAGTTTTGATCATGAACTGGTCAAGGTTTGCAAATAAATATTGCGTAAATCTATTATTTCGAAGGTTTTTTCTCACGAGTGTCTTTTAGTAGGGAAATCAGGCCAATTAATGGAATCAATCTCTCATGATTTCGTACAAAATCTTTAAATGAAAGCCACGTTCACTGCTGAATATAAAGTTGACCAGACGAGAATCGAACCGGTTATCTTACACAACATGGAAACACTGTCTTAACCATATGTGATCATATTAAAGTTTAGTAGAATTTGACTGTATATTGTGAATATAGCATTATCTAGCACTTTTCTATTTTTAAACCAGTTTGATTACACAAAGAATCCCGTAATTAAACAACGCTTATTCCAACCTACTTAGTAATCCTAAATATGATTTTAAAAATGAATATTATTAAAACCCAGGTCATTATACGACGGTTAATGAATTCAGAACGACCATTTGAGAGACGAACAAGCAATATACAAGGTAATACAATAGGTACAAAAGAAGTAACCTCGCTGGCGCGAGCGATAACACGAACCACGATAACGGCCGACGAGTAGGTAATAATACAATGCCAACTCGACGCTCGACCTACCTATAACTATTGCCTTTTCACACTGTCTTCTTCTGAACATTTGTCCCACACCCATCTGAATGTTGCTTGTTTTTTTGAAAATTCTCTTATTATTTTGATAACAAATATTTATGATAATTTCACTGCAGATTTAATATATTTTTAAACTTATTTTTGTATATTTGAATTCTTTTTACCTTTCTTTTTGAGATTTCCTAAATTATTATAAAACCCGACCAAATTAGAAACACCGCGGCTGTTCTGAGAAGCTTTTCAAATCGTTCCGAATCCCCACAGTATTCATTGAAAAAAACTAGAACTGTCAGATCAATATATGAGTAAAGTGAAGTTTAATGCGAAACAAAATGGATGAAAACCGATTCGGACCGCAAACCTGCAACGACGCCATGTTACATTGATTTGGCAAAGTTACACATAATGTTGCCATAAGAAAAATATTTTCTTCTTTTTCGCACTCTTCGTGGGCAGTAGCATAACTCCATTGCAATAGTAATGGACGTCGGATCAGTATTTCGGAATCGCAATTTTTGTTTATATCTTCGCTAATCAGCATAGTAAACTTTTGTAATCACTTTTAAAACCGTTTACATTGCACAAGGATGTAGTGCGCGCATCCAAAATTGATCGGGAACGTGTTAATTACGTATTTTACCTTGTCTTTAAACCTCACTGTTAGGTTCTAGGATAATTGATTGGTATAAAGAAGTATAGTGTAATTTTTCCGTTTCGTATGTTGTTTTAAAGCTGATTTTTGTTGTTGTATTAAGTTTTTGTGAACTCGAATTTGTATAATAATCGTTATCGTGTAAGTTTACTTCGTTTTAAGTGCACAATCGTGGTTTTTTAATGTTGTGTTACAACAAAATGGTTTCACATAGCAAGGTAAGTTCTTACGCCGTTCTTGCCTCGAGAACTATGTTTACTGCTATTTGTTTGATAAGATTTGTAATTACAGTCAATGCCGTAATGTTTGAGATGTTGTCAGTTGAATTTCTGTTTCACTGATTTACTATCTGTTTGACAATAATAAAAATTATTTCTAATGCTTAAACAGCATTGCTCTGTTGTTTTAAGTATGTGTCAATAAAGTTGAGTAATCACTAATGAAATATAAGTTAACTACCTTCATTCTTATTAAGCTATTTCCAATTCTGTTAATCACCTTGTAGAATATATTTTTTATCAAACATTTATACAAGAAATAAACTATACTCATTTGAATTATTATATATTATTCTTGTATTTATTAAATAGACACAAACAACCATTTTACTAACCAGTTACTACAATATTAGTCTCAATAGGTTTCACAATCTAACGTGTTTCACATTAACGTGAGAGTTGATTGATGAAAGACAGTTTCCATATTTCAGCACAGTACAGTAGTTAGAAATCAATTACTAAAACTAAATTACAGTTATATTAAGTTTACATGTTAAAAAAGATACAAATAGAAGGTAATAACATTGAATATGTCAATGAATATAATATATACCTCGGAAAATAAGTATCTTTTAGCCCAGACAATAATGAAAATGAAGTAGAGAGACAAATAATTAATGGAGAAGCTACTGGGCTAAAAAAGAGATTTTGAAAGGAGAATACAACATACAATAAAACATATATAAAAAAAAAGTATTAATGGACACTTGTATCCTGCCATTATTATACATGTTAAAAATACAATCATATGACAGCCTAGTAATAAAAAAAATTAAAAATATTCAGGTATCTTTATTAAGATTTATTCAGAGACCATCAACCACACATTGGGTTGCCAACTCAATGTGTTTGACAGTAAAATGATAGTCGAGGACTTTTTCGTCCACCTATTCCTATCACCAGTAAACCAGAATAGTAAAATTTTTGACTGTTTCTTCTCTTTCTCCCTGACCATAGCCTGCTCACTTCCATTTAAGCCTTCTGAAAGTTGTTATTTTATTGAAATGAAATGAAAATTGTTTATTCAATTTAGGTCCATTCAGAACACTTATTGGTTAGAAATAGAAATTGAGACAACATCACATACATTGTCCTGGTCCCAAACTAAGGTTTTCCCTTGTACTATGGAAACCAGAAACAACGAGGGAACTACAAACACCCAGACCCAACACAAATATCTGTTTCATCAACAAACATTTGTGTTGATGCGAGAATCGAACCCTTACGTCTCAACCGGCGCTCAAACCATTGCGCTAAACGGGTTGTCAGTTCTTGTGGGTCATTGAATATGGTCAAAGCTTTATGGTAAACATTCAACTAAATGTTATTAATAAGTAAATAAAATAAATAATAAATTAGGTAAATAGAAATAACATCACATTCATTCTAAGGTTTTCCCTTGCGCTATTAAAGAATGTTGATGTATGAAGGGAAAGTTCTACCTATACAGTGGCCCACAATAAATTGTAAACGACTCAGATCTTATGCCAGGACTATAAGGTTCATATTTGTGTGACTTGTATAGTTATTTGTGCACTTGACTGTACATTCATAGTCAAAAATATTTTTTTTATTCCAGTAAGCACACACATATTCATAAAATGGCCCTCTGTGAAAGCCAGTTGGATTCTGCCCTGCCTCAACTGAAGCGTGAAGAGTCGTCCCCCCACAGCAGCGGAGAAGAAAGCCAGAAAGAATCCCCAGAGAAGAAGCCTACTATGGACCCCAATGGTGTCTATGGGTTGGATCAAGGTATTAAAATTAACTCATCTGATGACTTAAAAAGTAAAGTAAAGTATCAGCCTATATACTGTCCCACTGCAGGGCAAACGCCTCCATCAAAGAAATCAAGTTATCGCTACTATGATGGGATTAGGCTTAATCACCACGCTTGCCTAATGCGGATTGGTGATCACAAACCCGAGCTATGTTCGAAAAATTCGTAACATACTTTTTTGCTTGACCCGGGAATCGAACCCGGGACCCCGAGATCACGGCCCGGTACTTAAACCACTAGACCAACAGGGCGTTAATGACTAGGCATCTGATGACTTATTCCAATTAATCCCATCCTCTGCTTTTCATTCCTGAACTGATGTCCAGACGATGGTGGGGTGCACCCATAGGTTTAGCTCCTCGTTCTTGCCCCGAGCCAGCAAGTCATGGAATAAGTAAATATTGCACTTAAAAAAATCCTCGGAGGGTTCAGGTGGGACTTGAACCCACAACCTTCCACAGACCGGGCAGATATGCAATCCACTTTACACCTTCCGAACCCCTTACTAAGCCGACGAATTTCGTAAGTGCTTAACTCGCCATGAGCTGACGATAGTCTCATCACTATACAATATGTCAGCTCATGGCGAGTTAAGCACTTACGAAATTCGTCGGCTTAGTAAGGGGCTCGGATGGTGTAAAGTGGATAGCATATCTGCCCGGTTTGCGGAAGGTTGTGGGTTCAAGTCCCACCTGAACCCTCCGAGGAATTTTTTAAGTGCAATATTTACTTAAGGATAAATTGCAAAGAATTGCTATACCAAAAATAAAAATTATTAAGTCATGGAATGCACTTCCACTGTAGCGACCCGGCCCCATACGTTAAAGATCGTGGGTTCGATCCCCACCCTGGACAAACATCAGGAGATCCGTTTGGAAAATATGTTTAAAAAAGAGGCATGAGTGGAGACCGCGACTCGGTAAGCGTAGTGTTGGACGCCCTGCGACAAGATGGGATGATGACATTCGAAGGCTGGCTGGTGTGGGCTGGATGAGAGTGGCCGAAAATCGAGTGCGGTGGCGTGCGTGAGACCTATGTCTAGCAGTGGACGAGTATGGGATGATGATGATGATGATGATGATTTTAAAAAGTTTTTTTTATGTGATAGGTAGCAGACGAGCAGGCGTCACCACCTGATGGTAAGCAATTGCCGCCGCTCATGGGCACCTGCAACACCAGTGGAGTTACAAGTGCGCTGCCAACCTTTTATCCCTTTCCCTCCCCGGGTGGGCCTCTCCGGTACCCTCACTCACTCGGCGAACACAGCACAGGGGCTGCTTCACGCCGGTTTTCTGTGAGGCAGTGGTATCACTCCGGTCGAGCCGGCTCATTCATGCCGAAGCGTGGGTCTCCCACAGTTAGTGTTTTTTTTTTTTTTTTATGTGATAGGTAGCAGACGAGCAGGCGGATCACCTGATTTATTTATTTATTTATTTACAGTGCCTGGAGGTCTGCCTCTCAGCGTGGATTACCGGTCGCCAGTCTCCCATTTCGTGCCTCCAGCAGTGGAGCTCTATGCAGCCAGACATAAGCCGGAACAGATTAATACACGTGAGTTAAAAAAAAAACACTATTTAAAAATAAGGGTTATTCAATCCAGGGCTGGAATACCTGGTTAAAATTCGCAACCCGGTTTCGCGCGTTTACATTTTGAAAAGAGCGTTTTGATTTCGATTCCACTCGTTGAAACCGGTATTATTTCTGGTTAAGCTCGTAGACCGTTTAGGTTTTGATTCTGCTCCCAAAACCTGGTTAAAACCAAATGATTTCGCTCGCTCCGCCCTTATAATGAAAAGCAACGATTGTAAGGGAAAGAGATCGCAAGCATCGCCTTCAATCGCGTCGCGTCCTGCCCGGAGATAAAAAGAGACAAAATATATCGCTGCACTATTCACGCGCATCGTGGAATTAACCAGGTTTATCCCAGAAGCAATATCAATCAGCCACACATCAGGTTACCACAACCTGTCAAATTTCCTCAATTGATATTCAACCTAATGTGTATGACAGGAAGATGAGAGTTCGATTGAAGAGATTTGACAGTTTTGTATACTTTGATGTGTGGCTGTTCTTTGAATCTTCTATACTATTTATAAATAGGTAAATTCTATAGACACTGACAAACCTTACATGTATGCAAACTGAAAGGTCGAAAAACTACTGCGATGCAATCCACTTCCACCGCCATCTATTGGTAGAGAGTGGAACTCATATCCCGAAACCAAATTCGGGATGGCCGCTAGTCTGTCAGTGACATTGACGGGGGGCGTTGCTTAACTTTTTTTTTTATGGGTAAATTGTCAAGAGCATTGACATTTTTGAAGATTTGCAATCTACATATTTATTGTAACGAAAGTCCGTGAGCGGACTATGTTATAACTAAAGTTAGTACGGTGGCCAGCACATCAAGTTACTACAATCTGTCAAATTTCTTCAATCGAACCTCACTTTTATGTCAAACGTGTTTGGTTCAATATCAACTGAGGAAATTTGACAGATTGTAGTAACTTAATGTGCTGGC
Source organism: Cnaphalocrocis medinalis (assembly GCA_014851415.1). NCBI lineage: Eukaryota > Metazoa > Arthropoda > Insecta > Lepidoptera > Crambidae > Cnaphalocrocis > Cnaphalocrocis medinalis. Next base: position 6,790,719 of record CM026302.1, read on the forward strand.
CACTGTACCTACGCAAAAGTAAAAAAAAAAAACTTAATTCAGCAAGTATGAAAATTAGGTCTATGATAGTTAAAAATACACTAGAACGTGCTTTATATAAACACTAAAGTGCTGATACGCAAAGTCATCGTTTTTGTGTAGTTTCTATCGCAAATAAATATGTTTGCGATTTTTTGCCGCATACTTATCTTTGTATCCACTTTAGAGCGACATTGGTAGTTTTAATATTTTTTGTTTTTTTTTTCATTAATTTAACTTATTTTTTAATGTAGTGCCTTTTTTTTACATATAACATACTATTTTAATTTGGTTTTTATGACTATCGTATATCTTGCAATATTTCTAGCAATTGATAAGGGGACATTTTCAGTCATTACAAAATATAAAAAAACGAAGACAATTTTTTATTTAAATTTAATGATTGAAAAATATATTTATATATTTTTTTAAATTAGACTATTGACTTGATTTTGACATTGATTTTTAAATTTGATTATAAACAGTTTTAACAAATAATAAAAAGAAGACAATTTTTTATTTAATTTTAATGATAGAAAAATATATTTAAATATTTTTTTAAATTAGACTATTGTCCCACTGCTGGGCAAAGGCCTCCCTATTTATGATTATCCTCCCTATAATGTAATTTTTATTATAATTTAAAATCTAATATTATGAACCATGTTGATTGAAATAAATGATAATTATTTTATATATTATTATCACCTAATCCCAAAATTTTTTTTTGCATGTATTTTTTCATTTATTTTTTTTTCTTTTTACCCTTTTTTTCCTCAGCGGAACCGTCGATTCAGACGCCAATCAAGCGCAAAAGGGGCAGGCCAAGGATAGACAAGACGAGTCCAGAGTATTTGGCCAACTTGGCTGCAAGGAAACAAGCCAAAGAGATGGGTATGTTTGGCTTCAAAATGCCGGTTCTGAGTGGTGTGGTGTTTATATTATTGCTAAAAGGGGTGTGGACTTTTTCGTTGCCAGGGTGTATCTGTTAACATTTGCATATACCGTTATTTTGCGCACTTGTAAAAAAGAAGACTTTCTATTAAATTGGTTTCTGCGCACTCAAGGTCATAACTACTGTTTCATGTCGCAGACTATACCCCCCTTTAACCTCGTCTTCTGCCAATCTTTGGGTAGCATTTTTGATTATTTAATAAATTTCGTTCTCCTTTTAACCCCTTACAACTCCCTGTTCGCAATAAAAAGAAGCCTATGTCCTTTCTCAGGGTCTATACCACCTGTATAGCAAATTTCATTCAAAGTAGTTTTGGCATGAAAGAGTAACAGACAGATGGATAGACAGAGTTACTTTCGCATTTATAATATTCGTATGGATTTAGGATATATTTATCCTATTTATTAATAAATGTCTTCTTCCAAACATTCTAATTAACAATTTTGTTCTACGACTTTGGAAAATTCGTCAAATTTTTTTTCCATACTAAATGAACACGTCACGTGACCGACTTTGTATGAATGAAAAGTTGTATTTTATTTATGCGAATTTAAACGTAGATAAAGGGATGTAAATGTTCACAGATACACCCTGTATGTAAATAACTGGTACACTTGAGTGCAAAATTAGACGAATGTGTGGTTTTTGTTGCACCGAAGTGTATTTCTCTATAACGCCGCGCCGCGGTTTTGTCTCTAAAGCTACATAGTTTTCTGTACAATATTTTAGTGTTGTACAGTAAAATGAAAGTTGTAAATACGCTTTATATATTTTAACAGTTTGCACTAGTACATACACACACACATTTTCTGTGGGAGTGCCATGCTTCGGCATGAATGGGCTGGCTTGGCTATAGTGGTCCAAGGCTTCACCGACCTCACCGGCATCACGTGTTTTCGCCGAGTGAGAGTTACGAAGGCCCAATAAAAACTTTGGCAGCGCTCTTGTGACTCCACTGCTGTTGCAGGTGTCTATGGGCTGCGGCTATATCTTACCATCAGGTCATCCGTCTGCTTGTTTGCCACCTAATATTTTCGTCCATTGTTGCAGCCGCTGTGATGAACAATCGCACACCGCCCAGCGCCGAATCCGGGGAGAAGAGGAAGCGCGGCCGGCCCCGGGTGGACAAGACTAGCCCCGAGTATCTGGCGAGGAAGCGGGCTAGAGAGATTGGTGAGTGAATGAATGAATGAATAAAACATTTATTTGGCACATACAAAGAACAATTTAAAAAAAAACAAAACTGGTGAGTGTACATCCGTGTATTTGGCTACAGAAATTTTCTTTTTTTTCGAATCAAGCAATTATAATGATATTTCGTTTGTCGAATTCTGATAAGTAGTTTACAAGTTACGTGGAATCAGATGAACATATATACATACATAGCCTGTCAAAATCATAACCCTCCTTTTGCTCTGCCGTAGTCGGGTAAAAAGTATGATCGAAAGGGCTGCAGCCCCATAGTGAAACCGCCTGAAATGAAATGTATACCTTTCTTAGAAGCGTTTATTGGTTTTATTCCCTCACCACCGAGCTAATAGTAGAAATACGCACAGAGGTGCATGCCAGGATTAACCTAGACCCGTGGTCGTCAAACTGCGGCCCGCGGGCCGCATGCGGCCCGCCGACGTTATTTGTGCGGCCCGCGATATAGTAGATTTATTTAATTACTAGTCAACTACATATTCGTACTTATCAGAAATCAGTTTAGTACGCATACACTGCGGCCCGGGCCCTGATGTTCATATTGATATGTGGCCCTTGAAGAGTAAAGTGTGACGACCGCTGACCTAGACCATGGAAGCACCCGGATCCGGGGAGCATGGAATATACCCTTTCCGAACATAATATCTCTGGTTTCTGACTTTTTTTATGTGATAGATAGCAGACGATCAGGCGGATCACCTGATGGTAAGCAATTGCCGCCGCTCATGGACACTTGCAACACCAGTGGAGTTACAAGTGCGCTGCCAACCTTTTATCCCCTTCCCCCCCCCCCCCCCCCCCCGGGTGGGCCTCCGGTACCCTCACTCACTCGGCGAAACACAGCACAGGGGTTGCTTCACGCCGGTTTTCTGTGAGGCAGTGGTATCACCCATTCATGCCGAAGCGTGGCTCTCCCACTGACTATCAATGTAATTGACTCCTAGCGCCATCTATTAGTAAAGAGTGGAACTTTTCTGAAACGAAGTTAAGGAAAGTGTGTCTGTCAGTATGTTTGTCTTTCATTCACTGCAAAACAGATCGACCAATTGTCGTGATTTTTTAAGTGGAGATAGTTGAAGGGATGGAGAGTATAGCTGTATGTATGAAAGTATAGCGATGACCGTTATTTTGCGCACTTGTAAAAAAGAAGACTTTCTATCAAAATTGGTTTCTGCGCACTCAAGGTCATAAGTACACTTTCTTGTCTCGGACTATAACATGGGCAACTTTTAACCCCCAATTTTAGGGAAGTGCTGAAGGCAAAAGCTCTCAAATACTCTATTATATATTATCTTTTACAGAAGCATTGGAGAGAAAAGCGAAAAGGGAATACAAGCGTCGTGGGACGGCAGGTCAGTACCTTATCGATGGAAGGGGTACTAACCGAACTAGCACTTAGACTATAGGTAATACATTACGGATCAGCGTTGACAGATAAACAACAACAAGTATGTATGCCTTCACAGTGTCCAGTATGCCTGCACAGTTCAGAGGGTAATCTGGAACAAAAAACCCGAGTACCTATTTGAAAAACTTACCTGGAATAAAAATATTTCTCAGCGTAGCTTACGTCCTGCTGTATATAATATGTTAAAAATACCTAAACACAAGTCAACACGTTTTAGAGGATCTTTTAAATTCCACGCTGCGAGCATATGGAACGTTCTGCCTCCTCCTATGAGAACAAAAATGAGCACCGAATGTTTCAAAGCTAAATATAAAACAGCCTTATTGAAAAAACAATTAGCGGCAGAAAACTTAAGGCGTGGTTATTGGAAATCCCTGCCCCTCAAAAACTATTTCTAAAATCATGTAAGCAACACACACACACACACACACACACACACACACACACACACACACACACACACACACACACACACACACACACACGCACCCACACACACAAAGTGTTACTTCGTGATTTACTATTTTAGTCCTTAGATCTTATAGAAATTTATTTGTTATTTACCTTAAAAGCCCTCGTTACCTTACCCTCGCCCTAGACCTAAGAGGAGTAGGAGCGGCTGAAAATCAGCGCTGATCCATATCAGCACCAGCTGAGCCACCTCCTTTTGCTCTTTTATAGTATTTTTTATAGTAACAACATCTTTTTGCATTGCCTTACCCCCTGGCACAGAATACTTAATAGTACAAGGTACAGAAGACCCACTTCTAAAAACCGTTTATGGAAATAAAGACTCAGACTGCTATAATCTAACGTTGAAATTCCGACCGCCCAGCGTTCAATGCCTACCATTATTCATACCTAGAAGTGCGTTCTCTTTCTATCGCAAGCAACTGTCGGGCGTGCGTCGCCGCTTGTTCGTGATTTTCTACTAATTTGCCCCTCCGGAGGGGACGCCGCATGTACTTGCAAGTTCGATACCTACACGCGGAGTGGGACAGGCCTGCCCCTGGTAAATAGGGAACACATACGTGCTGCCTTATCGGCCTTGTTTATTAATACTAGTAGATGGCGCCACTGTGCTGACCAATCAGTGGCGCGTACTGTTTTATCTTACGCTCTCTTCTCCTGTTACGTGCGTGCTGTAATGTACTGTTTTTACTGTAATTTATATTGCGAGTTTATTGCCAATACGCTGTTTTCTCTCCTCTACCTAAAGGTTGTCTGGAAGAAATCGCTACAAGCGATAAGACCGCCTTATTGTATTGTTTATAGCTGTTGTTCCACTCATGTATTCTATTTATGTGCAATAAAGAATATCTATCTATCTAACAACAAATAACAACAACACCAAAAACAGCATATACCTTCCTAAAAGGCCGGCAACGCATCTGCACTCTGGTGTAGCTAGCATGGGCGGCGGTGTACACTTACCATCAGGCGACCCGCTTGCTCTTTTGCCTTCTTGTATCATAAAAAAAACAAAAACTAGGGTAGGGATAAAATACGGGCATTTTCCATTATGCTCCCACCCACTCATATGACCCAAGCGGGATCTTACAGAACTTTTGAATTTTTATGCTCCCATTATTCGTATTTCAGACACTTCAAGGAATAATTATTTTTTCTGTCGTCTTAAACATCTGTCAATGCTGTTTCACATAAGAGAGCAAAGGTCGGCAACCTTTGGGCATGCTACTACTATACAGGGTGTATCTGTAATTAATTAGAGCATTCTAAATACATGTTCTACTCGTCATTTGGAACAAGTTTTATACAGGATGTCTTTAACATTTACATCCCGTTAACTACATCTATACTTCATCTACATACCACCACCCTTACAACAATAAAGGGCCACGGTTAAAAACTTGTTCCAGTTATCAGATTTAGAACGATGTAACTGTTTAACTTAACAACCTGTTTAGTAGCAATATGAAGAAGCAATAGCATGCTATCGGTTGCCGAGCATTGTTCTTTGCCATTAATAGATGTACAGATAGCCACATATTAGGTCATTACAATCTGTAAAGTTTCCTCAAAGAATATTGAACCTAATATGTTTGACTTAAAAGTGATAATTGAATGAAGAAGTTAGACAGATCTGGATATGACTACGTGTGGTTGTCTATACTATTTTTCAGGGATATCTGTAATAAAACAAAATGTTTGTAAATAATCACGGTGTGGTGGATAGAGGTATTCCATAAATTATGTCACACTTTGAAGTTACTAATGAGAGAGACGGAAAATTTGATATCTAACGGAAAATAGGTATATAAACGGAAAATCTGATATTTAAATATAAACTCTTTAATTATGCAAACTAAAGTGACAGATGTCAATGTGTCATTCCTATATTATTGCTCCTTTTTTGACAGATGCGAAATGTCAAAATGTATGATGGGACCTCATGTCAAAATTTATGGGACCTCACGGGTCAAGAAGTCATGAAATTTATAGTGTGTGACGTAATTTGTGTACGACCTTTTCAAGATGGCACTCTAACACCAGTTTTAAGCTTAGAACTAATAAATAAAATGTGTTTAAATATTTAAAAAAATATATTTTTTAAATATTTTAATCCTTTAAAATATATAGACACATTTTTCCGAATATATTCTATAGTTTGTTCATTGTCAATACATAAAAAGTTGTGAATAAGACCTGTATTTTTTAATAAAAAAAAACACCTTAAAAGAATATCGGTATAATACTTATTTATCCATCTATATAAATTTTATAGAATACGAAGTATGAAAAATTGTTTTTAATTATTGATATTTTGAAAATGAACAAACTATTAAATTGTGTTATGTTATTTTATTAATAATTAGTACATTTACACCCAATCACACGGTCATTATATTCATAAAAAACTATTTTCACTGCTTTACCAAAGTACGTTTAACAGTGGGACATAAAAATAAGAAAAAAAAACACTTTTTTTTATGTACCACTTGTAGTCACATTTTGACAGTATGTATATGAGTCTAGTTTATGCAATAAGAAAATATATCTTTGCGTATTTTTATGCAAATGTCTCTGAATCAAACGTTATTTCATTTAAATTAAAAAAAAAGTATGGTGAATTATATTTTATTCAATCATTCAAATCATTATAATGTAGGTAATTGAAATAACTAAGTGAAGAATTGTAAATTTGGAATTTTAGCAATGGGTGTAAAAATTTTTTTTTCGATATTTAATTGTAAAAAAATATTTTTTTCGATATTTAAGTGTAACAAAATTTTGTCTCGGATTTTTTTTCGAAATTCTTCATAAATACTTCCACAGTGAAACCGGTATCGAAAGTCCCATTAAAAGTGTCACAGCGCATCAAAAAAATGCCCCCGAGCAAAAACCCAATAAGAAAAGTACCCCCCAAAATGGGTGCGACGAGAAAAGCGGGTGATAAAATGGGTGCTGTCAGAAAAGCGGGTGACAAAATGGGTGCTGTGAGGAAAGTGGGTGATAAGCAGGTTATGATAAGACGAAACGCGAAATTCATTAAGAGGAAAGGTAAAAATATAAAAATGAATATAGTAGGTTGTGCATGGTAGATAGAATGGATGACTATGATTAAGGTTTGTGCAGGATTTCTCAAGTCTATAAGGTTTTTTTGTATGACCGAAAAACGTCTTTAATCCAAGTAGTACTAGGGAGCTCTTGAAACTGAGTACCTAATTTTTTGTTTGGATCCAAATTTTGGGTCATCATTACGTCTTTATCAATATTTTCCTAATTTTAATTATTTTTCGATCTGAAAATAATTATTTGAAAAGTGCAAAAAAAATTAATTCAAACCGATTGAAAGAGCGCGTGATTGGTCAGTCGATTTGACCAGCGTGCGTGACGTCAAAATCTATAAGTAATTTTAAAAAATATAAGTAGGCTATTGAGTTAGTTGCTGGTTCTACTCGGGTCTTTTTTTTTAATAAAAATCTTCATTCCGAATTCGCGGTAGCTTACATGTTTTACATTAAAAAATGTTGTGTGGAATGAATAAAAAAAGTCTGTATTTTCCTACCTCAAAAAATTAAATAATACTTACTCTAGAATTGGTATCTAGTCAGACAAAAATAAATTAAGATAATGAAATGAAATTATGATTTTTACAACATTAAGTAAAAATACTTGTTGTGCATGGTAGAATGAATGGTAAATACAATAATTTGAAGTATTCTATAATTTTACAAATTGATTTGGTAATGTGGTGTGTGCTTTTCAAAAATATTATATTTATCAAAATTCGGGCATGATAAATATTAAATTTATTTTCTATTTATTGGCATTTCAATTTAACTATAATGGTGTTTCGAATATTTTGTGAAACTGTAGGTATTTTAATGTTATTTGGAAGTAGATTGTATATTACATCATTTTTATATAAATACATATTTTTTTACTAATAACTCGTGGGCTATGAGTAATAAATAAATCAATTTTTATTAAATTTTTTTAAATCTTTTCAAATACCTACATTTTTTAACTAATTTTACCATCTTCAAAATGTTCATAGCTTGCGAGTTGATCATTATTAACAATTAGTTACTAAAAATAATGCATGCAATTATTGTATATTTTTTATCGTTTTAATGCCGAACCTCTCTTAATAGGTCTCTCTTAATCTATCTATTCTATTTATAAAGAAGTAATTTCTAAAGATAACAACATAGCTCATAGGTAAACAGAAAGCATGAAACCCTGGTGCGATGCAGTTGACACTGAGCGCCATCTATTGGCGTTGGATGGCGTATAGTTTGGAACTACAGAAGGGAATCAGTCCCCGAAACAAAGTGAGAGCGGGCTATTAGTCAAGAATCGAAAAACGAAAAAAAAATCTACTGTTTCATACATAACTGAGCAGATATTACATTTTGTGTGAAACAACTGATTTTTATAACGCTTCTATCGTTGATCTAACATGCTAAAAGGGCTTTATTCATCACTAATGGCACGCCCTCACTTCGCTTCGGGATCGTAATTCAGAAACGAACCAATAGATGGCGCTGTGTTCAATTACATCGCGCAAGCGTTTCGTGTTTTCCGTTTACCTATAAGCCTTGTCGTTGTCTATAGAAGTTGTCTCTTTATAAATAGTATAGATATCTATTAAGAGGGCTTCGGCATTAAAACGAAAAATAAAATAACAGTATATTAATGTAGAAGGTATGTTGTAGAAATAAACCATGCTTTTTTAACCGTCTTACGAACTTCTCGAAGGCATCATAAAATAATGGGGGCTATCGTGTGTGGAAAAACCGCTAGATGGCGTACGGGTAGACACCTATACGCCATCTAGGGACCATTCAAGTATTACGTAAGCAGATTTTTTGGGAAATTCAACCCCCTTCCCCCCTTGTCAGCAAAAACGGTCGATAAAATATACTTTCTCTTCCTGAATTTATCAAAAGTAAGCAGAGCCAAGACAATCGATGCTTACGTAATACTTGAACGGTTCCCTAGCGGATTCCTGTCTTCAGAGGTCCAATTTCAATGTCATTGGCTATTTAATGACATTTAATGACGCCATCATTACGACTTTATTGACACATATGTGTTTGCGAAGACTAACGGGTATCATTTTCGGTAGATTCTGCCGCCTCCTCCTCGGCAGGTGAGGCGACGCCTCGCCAGAAGCGCAAGTACACGAAACGTACGCCAAACGCAAAGAAGAACGATGCCGTAAGTATTAGTTGTGAACTGAGAATTAAAATTCTTGGTACGTAACCATACTAATAAAATTATTCTTTGTACGCAACCAGTTGCGAAAAAATAATAATCTATCTTTGGCAACTGGTTGAGTAGCAAGAATATTAGTTCTTTGGTAACTGGTTGCGAAACTTGGTTGTCAATGCGACCGAAAAGACATTTTTATGATGCGACCCCCCGGTGTGAAAAATATTTCTAGACGGATCACCTGATGGTAAGCGATGACCGTCGCCCATAGACACCTGCAACACTATACCCAAAATTGGAATTCAAGACCAAAAAATCTACTACAATGTTGCTACTGCAATAAAATGATCGTTTATTTTATTTTTCAGACACCGTCTACGGAGCGAGTGAAAGGCAAGAGGGGGAGGCCTAGAAAAATAGACCAGCTTGCGGCCAACAACAAACAGTCACAGCAACCCAGTGAGTAGATTTAAACCATAATCTATATCTATACTATTTATAAAGAGATAACTTCAATAGACAACGACAAGGCTTATAGGTAAACCGAAAACACGAAACGCTTGCGCGATGTCATTGGACACAGCGCCATCTATTGGTTCATTTCTGAATTGTGTTCCCGAAGCGAAGTGAGGGCGGGCCACTAGTTATTAATATTTTACAAGACATCATCATTTCAGCTAATATACGTCCACTGCTGGACATAGGTCGCCCCCAAAGTTCTCCACACAGATCGGTCCTGTGCTACCCGCATCCAAGGGACTCCCGCGACCTTTATTAGATCGTCGGTCCACCTGTGGGAGGCCTACTACGGCCTCTACTCATGGACCTTTCTACCCCAACGGCCCTCTGTTCTCCTCGCAATGTGCCCTGTCCATTGCCACTTGAGCCACGCAATTCTTTGGGCTCTATCCGTGACCTTTTTTTTAATGTGATAGATAGCAGACGAGCAGGCGGATCACCTGATGGGAAGCAATTGCCGCCGCCCATGAACACATGCAACAAGTGCGCTGCTAACCTTTTATTCCTTTTATTCACTCGGCGAAACACAGCACAGGAACGCCGGTTTTCTGTGAGGCAGTGGTATCACTCCGGTCGAGCCGGCCCATTCATGCCGAAGCATGGCTCTCCCACAATTAACCTTAGATCTCCTGCGGATCTCATCATTTCTGACACGATCACGCAAGGAAATTCCGAGCATAGCCCTCTCCATTGCCCTCTGAGTGATTTTGAGCCTTCTTAAGCGGCCCATTGTAAGCGGCCCATTGTAAGCGGCCACGTTTCAGTTCCGTATGTCATCACTGGCAACTCACACGCATTAAAGACTTTCGTCTTTAGACAGGGCGTATCTGTGAACATTTCATCATCATCATCATCATCATCAGCCCAGCAGTACCCACTGTTGAATATAGGCCTCCTTTCTTTATCGCCAAAGTACCCAATCCTGAGCTGCTCAGATCCACTAATAATATCCGGATAAAATTACTTAATATCGGTATAATATATTCAATTTAATGTTTTTTAACGGACTTCAAAAAAGGAGGTTATCACGTCATCAATTCGACTAATTTTTTTTTTGTTTCAGAAATTCGTGTTAGGAGCAATCTCATGCCCGTAAACTCTGAACCCATCACCTTAGATAGCGATGACGAACCGGATTTGGGTAAAATATTTTTTTTAATAAAAAATAAATGATTTTTTTTTCACACACACACACACACACACCCATACATACACACCCATACATACACACACACATACACACACACACACACACACACACAACACACACACACACACACACACACAACACACACACACACACACAACCACACACACACACACACATACACACACACACAAACACATACACACACAATTAGTTACTTGAAATAAATTAATTTAATTTAATAAATGTTTATTATCTAGGATCCCCGAGTCAAGCGTCGGACTCGCTGAGCTTCGATGAAAACCTGCGCGCCTTAAGACATATACATGAAAAATATGCTAATATTGATAAGGTAAATATAAATACTTTGATATTTAATCATGTGGAGTAATCTGACAGATGCAAATGTCAAGTTTCCATACACTTTGACGCAAAATGAATGAATATGCTTAAGATTGATGAATATACCAGCCGGGCTAACATGCGCACCACGAGATAATTTGTCGACACTCGTATTTTGTCGGCGCAAGTTGCGTCTCGCTCACCTGACTGAGCGATGAGCGGGATAGAAGGATGCGCTCTCGCGAACGAGAGTCGACAAAATTTTGTCGCGGGACGCATGTTAGGCCTACTAGACCCGTTTAGCGCAATGGTTAGAGCGCCGGTTGAGACGTAAGGGTCGCGGGTTCGATTCCCGCACCAACACAAATGTTTGTTGATGAAACAGATATTTATGTTGGGTCTGGGTGTTTGTGGTTCCTTCGTTGTTTCTGGTTTCCATATCACGAGGGAAAACCTAAGGTTTTTGGGACCAGGACAATGTATGTGATGTCTCAGTTTATATTTATTTATTTAATATGCTTCTATGTCAATGTGTCAAAGCATAATTCATTCACATGATTAAAAATCAAAGCTTACAATCGTTCTTGACATATACCAACCGTGGGAGAGCCACGCTTTGGCATTAATAGCCCATTGTTAGGGTTCCGAAGTCGACTAGGAACCCTTATAGTTTCGTCATGTCTGTCCGTCTGTTTGTTCTGGCTCGTTCTCCGCCGTTTCTGCACCGATTGCCACGAAAATTGGTGGAGAGATGCATACTGATAATTCAAGAATAGGTTTTTAAAGTTATCGATAAATAATTATTTTTTACTAATAATGTATGGAAATAACTACCTACAAACTATGAAAATAAGGTCGGCCCATCTCATGGCTACGGAACCCTTTAATGTGTGTGTCCGACACGCTCTTGACCGGTTTTTCATTTATTCATTATGTGTAGGATGATCTGTACGAAGCGCACCTGCTGGCGGCGAACTTCAAGAAGCCGCCCAAGGAACACTCCTCGCGGCATCGAGACGATGACGAAGTCCTCTCCGTTAGAAGTTCAGAAGGTATGTAGGAGTCGGAATTAGATAGACTATACTCCAAACTGGAATTCAAGACCAAAAAATCTAATAGACTATACTCCAAAATGGAATTATAGACCAAAAAATATACGACAGATACGTCACTGTCAAAGCTGTTAATGTCACGTATGTCATTTTCATGTGACGTTTTCAGGTTTTTCTTTATGTGATAGGTAGCAGACGAGCAGGCGGATCACCTGATGGTAAGCAATTGCCGCCGCTCATGGACACTTGCAACACCAGTGGAGTTACAAGTGCGCTGCCGACCTTTTATCCCCTTCCCCACGGGTGGGCCTCCGGTACCCTCACTCACTAAGCGAAACACAGTACTGGGGAAATAATTTATTCAGTACTTGATATACAAATTACAATTAGGTAGACTCTACAAGATGTATCTGTTGACATTTACATCCCTTTTTACTACCTTACCAACCATTCCGAACAACATTTGTTCTAAGACTTTTGAAAATTCGCATAAAAAATCATCTTTCCATACAAAGTCGGTCACGTGACTTGGTTATTTTGTATGGGGAGTCGAAATTTATTTTTAGGAAAATTAGGAAAAGTTGTTGAACAAATGTTGTTCGGAATGGTTGATAGAACACGTGGTTAAAGGGATGTAAATGTTCACAGATACACCCTAAAAGGTTGGTCGATGTCTGTAAAATGTATCTTTTATTAATAGTATAGATCGGCAAGCCCTGTAGTGGGACAATATTATAGGCTGATACCACATAAAGACTCTGACACAGAAGGCTGAATGCCCACTAAGAGCTAAAAATATGTCATGTACTCACACATAGACATAAGATTGTCGAACTGCCGAGGTCTGTGGTAGAGGCCGCGCGCTTATGTACTCATGCCGGGCAACAACCCTAGCATATGTCAACGAACTCTTCTAAATTCAAAATTAAGGCTAAGTCAGACTTCTGTGTCAGTCTTTATTTTGTGCCTGTAGTGGGACAATATTATAGGCTGATACTTTACTTAATTTAAATGTGTTTCTAGGTAATGCGTCGGTGAAAGAGATGGACACGCGGGTGGAGAAACTCGAGGACAGTTCGAACTCGGACTCGGACAGCAGCAGCTCTGGATCCGGTGAGATGTTCGGAAAATAATAAAAAGCAATCGATATAATATTTCATAATATTTCACTACATCACATACATTGATCTGACTCTGAGATAGGTAGCTCAAGCACCTGTGTTACAGATATCAGAACCAACAGTGGTATTACAAATATATACATATAATACTTTTCTTTTGTAAATACATACTTATAATATATAGAAAACCACCCAGACCAATACAAGCAGACATGTTCACGCACACAAATGTTTGTACTGTGCGGGGATCGAACCCGCAACCCTTGGCCCAGACGCAGCATAGTCATAGTCATAGTCATAATATTTATTGCTTTCATGTAGTACAGTAAGGTCTTAATATAAAATATACAGTCCTGGACATGAACCCCGCAGGGGCACTGCAATCTTAGTAATTAATTAGTAATTATTATAACATTCAAATGATAAAATTAAATTAAATAAAACTAGTTAAAATTCAATTATTAAACTCCATAGCCTTATACAGTTTTCTGCTCGAAAAACTCTTGAAGATGTAGAAACATTTTGATATCAAATAATTCTTTAAATTGTAACAAAATTGGTTGTTTCGGATTTTTTTCGAAATTCTTCATAAATACTTCCACAGTGAAACCGGTATCGAAAGTCCCATTAAAAGTGTCACCAGCGCATCAAAAAATGCCCCCGAGCAAAAACCCAATAAAAAGTACCCCCCAAAATGGGTGCGAACGAGAAAAGCGGTTGATAAAATGGTGCTGTCAGAAAAGCGGGTGACAAAATGGGCTGTGAGGAAAGTGGGTGATAAGCAGTTATGATAATACGAACCGCGAATTCATTAAGAGGAAAGGTAAAACTAATAAAAATGAATATAAGTAGGTGTGCATGGTAGATAGAATGGATGATCTAGATTAAGGTTTGTGCAGGATTTCTCAAGTCTATAAGGTTTTTTTTTGTATGACCGAAAGACGTCTTTTATCGAAGAAGTACAAGGGAGCTCTTGAAACTGAGTACCAAATTTTTTTTTGGATCCAATTTTGGGTCATCATTATGTCTTTATCAATATTTTCCTAATTTTATTTATTTTTCGATCTGAAAATATTATTTGAAACGTACAAAAATTTTAATTCAAACCATTGAAAGAGCGCGTGATTGGTCAGTCGATTTGACCAGCGTGCGTGACGTCAAAATCTATAAGTAATTTTAAAAATATAAGTAGGCTATTGAGTTAGTTGCTGGTTCTACTCGTGCCTTTTTTTTTAAAAAATCTTCATTCCGAATTAGCGGTAGCTACATATTTTTACATTAAAAATGTTGTGGACTGAACAAAAAAAGTCTGTATTTTACTATACTCAAAAATTAAATAATACTTACTCTAGAATTGGGATCTAGTCAGACAAATACATTAAGATACTGAAATGAAATTATGATTTTTACAACATTAAGTAAACTACTTGTTGTGCATGGTAGAATGAATGGTAAATACAATAATTTGAAGTATTCAATAATTTTACAAATTGATTTGGTAATGTGGTGTGTGCTTTTCAAAAATATTATATTTATCAAAATTCGGGCATGATAAATATTGATTTATTTTCTATTTATTGGCATTTCAATTTAACTATAATGGTGTTTAGAATATTTTGTAAAACTGTTGGTATTTTAATGTAATTTGGAAGTAGATTGTATATTACATCATTTTTATATAAATACATATTTTTTTACTAATAACTCGTGGGCTCTGAGTCATGAATGAAAACTATTTTTATTAATTTTTTTTAAACATTTTTAAATACAATACATTTTTTTTTAAATACATTACAACTAATTTTACCATGTTCAAAATTTTCATAGCTCCGCGATTGATCATTTTTAACAATTAATTACTAAAAACAATGCATGCATTTATTGATATTTTTTATCGTTTTAATGCCGGAAGCTCTCTTAATAGGTCTCTCTTAATCTATCTATTCTATTTATAAGAAGTAATTTCTTCTAAACATAACAACATATCTCATAGGTAAACAAAAGCATGAAACCCTGGTGCGATGCAGTTGACACCGAGCGCCATCTATTGGCATTGGATGGCGTATAGTTATAGCTGAAGGCACGAAAGTATAGCGATGACCGTTATTTTGCGCACTTGTAAAAAAGAAGACTTTCTATCCAAATTGGTTTCTGCGCACTCAAGGTCATAAACTACCCTTTTCTTGCCTCGATTATAACTACAGAAACATATCGGTCCCCGAACAAGTGAAAGCGGGCTAATAGTCGATAAACGAAAAAAAAAATCTACTGTTCACGCGCACTCAAGGTCATAACTACACTTTCTTGCCTCGGATTATAACTACAGAAAGAGATCGGTCCCTGAACAAGTGAAAGCGGGCTATAGTCGAAAAACGAAAAAAATCACTGTTTCAAACAACTGAGCGATATTATTGTGTGAAATCGCTGATTTTTATACCGCTTCTATTGTTGATCTAACATGCTAAAAGGGCTTTATTCATGATAGTGGCCTGCCCTCACTTCGCTTCGGGACCGTAATTCAGAAATAAACCAATAGATGGCGCTGTGCTTGATTACATCGCGCAAGCGTTTCGTGTTTTCGGTTTACCTATAAGCCTTGTCATGATCTATAGAAGTTATCTCTTTATAAATAGTATAGATATCTATTAAGACGGCATCGGCATTGAAACGAAAAATAAAATAACAGTATATTAATGTAGTAGGTATGTTGTAGAAATAAACCATGCTTTTTTAACCGTCCTTACGAACTTTCGGGAGGGCATCATAAAAATAATGGGGGCTATCGTGTGTGGAAAAACCGCTAGATGGCGTACGGGTAAAAGCCCTACGCCACTAGGGACCATTCAGTATTACGTAAGCAGATTTTTTGGGATATTCAACCCCCTTCCCCCTTTGTCAGCAAAACGGTCGATAAAATATACTTTCTCTTCCTAAATTTATCAAAGTAAGCAGAGCCAAGACCCCCCCCCCCCCCAATCGATGCTTACGTAATTTTGAACGTCACATTTGGTCCCCTAGCGGTATCCTGTCGGCAGAGGTCCATTTCAATGTCATTGGTTATTTAATGACGTTTAATGAGCCCATCATTACGACTCTATGACACTATGTGTTTGCGAAGACTAACGGGTATCATTTTCGGCAGATTCTGCCGCCTCCTCCTCGGCAGGTGAGGCGACGCCCGCCAGAAGCGCAAGTACACGAACGTACGCCAAACGCAAAGAAGAACGATGCCGTAAGTATTATGTAACTGAGAATTAAAATTCTTGGTACGTAACCATACTAATAAAATTATTCTTTGTAACGCGACCATTGCGAAAATTAATATCTATCTTTGGCAACTGGTTGAATAGCAAGAATATTAGTTCTTTGGTAACTGTTGCGAACTTGGTTGTCAATGCGACCCAAAAGACATTTTTATGATGCGACCCCCTGGTGTGAAAAATATTTCTAGACGGATCACCTGATGGTAAGCGATGACCTTCGCCCATAGACACCTGCACACTATACCCAAAACTGGAATTCTAGACCAAAAATCTACTACAATGTTGCTACTGCAATAAAATGATCGTTTATTTTATTTTCAGACACCGTCTCGGAGCGAGTGAAAGGCAAGAGGGGGAGGCCTAGAAAATAGACCAGCTTGCGGCCAACAACAAACAGTCACAGCAACCCAGTGAGTAGATTTAAACATATCTATATCTATACTATTATAAAAGAGATAACTTCAATAGACAACGACAAGGCTTATAGGTAAACTGAAAACACGAAACGCTTGCGCGATGTAATTGGACACAGCGCCATCTATTGGTTCGTTTCTGAATTACGGTCCCGAAGCGAAGTTAGGGCGGGCCACTAGTAAATAAAATAAAAAGAGTTTACATTTTCATTATTTTTACTAAGCCTAAGCCTAATTTTAACTAATTTTTACTCTATATTTTTTTTTTGCTTCAGAAATCCGTGTCAGGAGCAATCTCATGCCCGTGAATTCTGAACCCATCACCTTAGACAGCGACGATGAACCGGACTTGGGTAAAATATATATTTTATTCATTTTAAAAATTGCAATTTTTCTAATAAGTCAAGAAAAACGCTGCAGAAACCCTCGTTATAAAGATAATTAATTATATGAGCAGTAAAAAATATTATAATGATCGGAAATGGTCACCAATATGTTAATTTATTGGGTTAGGTTAGGTAAATTCAGGTCCATCTACCCGCGCAAACTAACACTTACACACACACACTCACACACACACACACACACAAACACAAACACACACACACAAACACACACAACACACACACACAAACAAACAACACGCACACTCTCTCTCTCTCTCTCTCTCTCTCACCACACACACGTATAAAACAGTTACTTAAAATAAATTACCTAATTTAATTTAATTAATGTGTATTGTGTAGGATCCCCGAGTCAAGCGTCGGACTCGCTGAGCTTCGATGAAAACCTGCGCGCCTTAAGACATATACATGAAAAATATGCTAATATTGATAAGGTAAATATTACTACTTTGATTTTTGATCATGTGGAGTAAACTGACAGATGCAAATGTCAAGTTTCTACATACATACATTTTGCAAATTGAGTGATAATGTATGAGGATGACATATTGACATCTGTCAGTTATACATATATGTCCTCCACATTATAAAAAATCAGAGTTTACAATCGTTCTTGTCATAGACTTACCGTAGGGGAGCCACACTTCGGCATGAATGGGCCGGCTCAACCAGTGTGAGACGACGTCCTCACAGAAGACCGGCGTAAAACAGCGCCTGCGCTGTGTTTCTTCGAGTGAGGGTACCGGAGGCCCAATTGGGAGGAAAGGGGTTAAAGGCCGGCAGCGTCGTGGTGTTGCAGGTGCCTGTGGGCGTCGACAATCGCTTACCATCAGGTGATTCGTCTGCTTGTCTGCTACCCAGCACAAAAAGAAAATGACTGTGAGGTCACGCGCCGAGCGCGCCAAAATGGCGGGCGTTTTAAACTAAAAAAAACTTGAACTTTTAAAGTAAATAAATATTTTTTTACGGCCTCAATGGCGCAGTGGCTAAGGTGTTCGCTCGAAGCGCGAAAGGCCCCGGGTTCGATTCCCGGTCAAGTCAATTTTGTAAAACTACATGTTTTTAGTCTTTTGAGTGTTTTGGGTTGACGCCCCC